>CBMN010038093.1:0-11132 GCA_000582825.1 Hordeum pubiflorum
AGACTCGAGAACCATAACAGTTATAGCATGGAACATAAANNNAATTATGAACAGGGAGATAATCAATAACATTTATTATTACCTCTAGGGCATATCTCCTACAAGATGATGTAGGGATAAGCCCTAGAGTTCCCAATATTTCACACTTGGAGGGAGGAAGGACGAAGACAAGAACAAGAGGAATAACACTCAAACAAAAACCAATCACACATCCACTCTCTCCACAAATGCGCACACACACATACATAGGTCCACAATCAACAAGGCGGATAAGAAACAGAGGTAGTTCTTCCCAAATCCATGGAGATGAGTGCTTGGAGGTAGATAGCCTTCCCAAATCCTTAGGAGATATGGGGGCTTGCATCCATGGATGGTTCTTCCCCTAAGGGGTTTTGAATCCAAATGAGGTTCTTCTCCTAAGAGGTCTTAATCACCAATGGACTGGTAGACGCGCAAAGCTCTTCAGTTTTAGTCTAGTATGCTTTGCTAACCCTCTCCAATTTAAGGGACGAGCAAGGGGTACATGGGTTGTTTCCCAACCATTATGCATGCAGGCAAGTCGGACATTCCGACATGGGTTGAATGTTTCGACCATGTCATACATTACTTTGGATATTCCTCCCAAGGTCACTACCGAAAGCGCATGTTGGAGGTCAGGTTGGAGTGGGGCCTGATCTTGAGTCGGGTCCTGGGTTGGATAATCAGACTTGATGTCCGACTTGGTAGATTCTTTCGGTGTTGCTTCCTCGCATTGGTTCACGCTCTCTTTGGATTCCATCCTTCTCCATGATAGCTTGATCTTTGTTCCTTGCCGCTCCATGCTCGATTCCATCACACCTAATCACATTTAGCATTCCGGCCTGAGGTAGCAACCAAGTTTCATTTGAATGTAAAGGGATTTCAAAGAGAAGTGAGTTCACCTCAGATTCGATAGCACGTGCGCGAGCTCTTGTCAAAGGTCCACTTGGAGGTGTAGGTGTTGATGAAGGATCCATGGTGATTTCCATGGCGTGCTCCGCACCATGATTATGAAAGACATAGCATCCACAACTCCTGTATATCACACGTTGCGTATAATATATACAGTGCTCGCCAACAGCGAATGCACGCTTGTGCCGACCCATTAGTGGGAATCCACAAATCATCCTTTAGGTCGTGTCCGTTTCTCTTCATGCCCGAAAAATAGTATGTTTTTGCAACGGTTTTCCCGGTTTTCTTTATGTTTTACTATATTTTCTCAATTTATCACTTTTTTATTTTCCCTTTTCTATTTAAGTTCACAAACTTTGTTTAGATTCAAGAATATTTTCCAAAATAAATTCAATATTTCAACTTTTAAATTATATTTTCCGAATTCTCGACTATTTTCTAAAATTTGTGAATATTTTTATATTCATTTTTAAAAATCTTTGTATATTTTGCAAAGTCATGATTTTTTTTTAAATACTTGAAAATTTACTTAAAATTTTAAATAATTTGGTACACTCATGAAGGAATATTTTTTCCAAATAAATTGAATCATTCCAATTTTGTGCCTACTTATCAAATTCGTGAACATTGTTTTATAGATTTATGAATATTTTTCGGAAATTCTTGAGGGTTATAAAATCCATAGATATTTCTATAAATTTCTTATCATTTTTAAATGATTCAATATGTTTTGGAAAATTGTAAATAATTTCATAAAATTGTGAACAATAAGTTTTTAAATCCATGAAAGTTTTTAAAATTGGTGAACTTATTTGCAATTTGTGAAAAAACTAATTCATGAAATGTTTTTAAAACTTTAATTCCGTATCACAACCATTTTTTAAATTATTTAACATTTCTGTAAGTTGTGAATATTTTCAAATTCGTCTACATTTTAAAATTCAATAAAACACTCAAAATCATGATCATTTCCATATATATTTTTGAAATTCACAAACATATTCTAGATTTGTTATTTTTTATAACTTCTCAATTATTTGTTGAAAATTGGCAACATTTTTCAAATTTGTGAACATTTTCAGTTCCAATTTTTTCATGCTGCATCCACGGTTATAAACAAATATCGCGTTACATAGCGCGCGCGTGAACTGCGGAGGTATAATTCATGAGCCGGTACATATAACAGTATATTCAGCCATACGTGAGCGATACCCAACACTGTTGGACGGCGCGAGTTTGCTTTCTATATTTTTTTTCTTTCAGTTATTTCCATCGTTTGTATCCCAGTTTTCTCTGAATTTTTTCATTTTCCATTTTTTTAATTTCTTCTTTATTGTGTTGGTCTTTTCTTCGATTTTCTCTCTTTTTCCTTGTGTTTTTTGTTTCTTTTTCAGTTTTCACCTATGTTCCCTGCTTTGTTTTGTCTTCATATCTTTTTAATACATCTCTACGTTTTTCATATGCATTTATATATTTTTCATGACTTTAGAACCATTTATTTACACATGTACAACATTTTTCAAATATTTTTTTGATGTATACTTTTTTCATACATGTTTGACATTTTTGTATGCATCTAAAACATTTTTGCATGTTTCACATTTTTCAAATACATGTTTAACATTTTAACAACAAAATGTTTTGACCATTTTTATATACATATTAAAAGTTTTAATACATGTTGCATTTTTTTAACAGTACAAACATTTTTCTAAACTATGCATTCTTCACGTTGTACAAAAGTTTTTATGAAAACGTCACGAACATATTTTTGGAACTTGTGAGCACTTTGTAAATGTAACATACATTTTTTAATGTGCCAATCATTTGTTTCAACTACACAAACATATTTTTTAAATGTCACATGCATTGTTTTCAAAGACGTGACATTTTTTAAACGCTATAACATTTTTCATATTGATGATTAACATTTTTCAGACACACGTTTAACATTTTCCATATTTATTATGTAAAGTGTTTATATCTATATTTAGAATTTTTTCGAAATATATAAAAAAGAGAGATATAGCAAACAAACGAAAAATGTGAATAAAAATAGATAAAGATTACACACGCCAGCATGAAGATGGGATTAGTCCCAGGCATTCGCAGCCCGCCCCGAAAAACCCTGACCGGTCCGGGTCGGGCTTGCCATTCGGGGCCAGGCTCGGGCCTTGTTTTGCAGCCCGAAAGGTAGTTCGGGCCAATCTCGGGCTTCTCTTTTTTTGTATTTCGGGCCAGGATTTCGGGCTTCCGGCCGGGCTTGGACGTGCGTACACCGAAAAATAGCGTTCAGGCCAGGCTTTCGGGCTCCGGGCTTGATTTCGGGCCGGGCTCGGTCTTGAAAACAGAGAGTATTTCGGGCTTCGAGCCGGGCTCGTGCTTGAGAAATGAAGGTCGGGCTTTTACAAGCCCGGCCCGTAACACGGCCCGGCCAGACTTTTGCCCAGGTTTAGATGGGACGTAGTTACTAGGCCGACACCATACCTGCTTGCTGCAGCCTAGCCGTTGTAGCCTTGTAGGACTCGCAGCAGGCGGGGCATAGCTACGCCTGTCATCTAAAAAATGGTCGTGCCCGTAACAGCTCCATGCGTAGACTGTCATAGCACGATATTCGGCTGGACCGTCCGGCACGGGCGTCGCACTTCCGCCCTCACCAACCGCCGCGACTCATTTTCGCCTTAAACGAGTTGACAGCTTGCGCTTGTCGAAGCTCCCTAGTAACGGGCCGGCCAATTTAACGCATATATAGTAACAAAGGAGAAGAAATAGAGATGCAGAAGAGGGCATTTCCTATTTGGCGCTGCAGGCGCCAGTTAACATGCATTTTGTTAACTGGATCCTGCAGCGTTTGTAAATGGGCCGGCCAGGCGCAGGTTGACGATTTTTTTTTGAAAATTTTATGAACTTTTTTTAATACGGATGAACTCTTTCGAAAATTGTGAACATCTGTTTGAAAATGGATGATTTTTTTTCAAAATTAATGAACTTTTTTAAGACTTATGAACGTTTTTTTCTTCAGTTCAATGAACTTTTTAAAAAAAGACATGAACTTTTTTTGAATTTATATGAACTTTTTTCAACTTTAATGAACGTTTACAAATGTAATGAACTTTTTCAAAATTGGATGAACTTTTTTTCAAATTGATGAACTTTTTTCAATCTTGATGAACCTTTTTTAAATATATGAACTTTTTTTCAAATGGATGAACCTTTTTCTTTAAATTTTTAAACCTTTTTGATTTCATATTTTTATTTTCGTAACAAATAGAAAATCTGGACGGTTTTTTCCTACTAGATCAACAGAAAAAAAACTAGGCATCTCGCGAGCGTGCTAGTGGGTCGGCCCATGCCAGCGACGCTGCAGGCGCCGGATCGTTAACGGGCGCCTGCAGCGCTGACTAGGAGCTCCCGCAAAAGAGCTCCCTAGGGATCCAACCGGGGTCGGCATGATGGTGGCTCATTATTCTAGCCAGTGTGCTAGGGACGGGTTTGCATTACTACTTAAGGGAAAACACCGGGTTTTACTGATTTCTCCTCTCTCTCATTTTTTTCCATTTTTTGTTTGGTTTCTTAATTCCCTTTTCAGTTTTATTTTTTCATCTCTATTTTTGTTTGGTGTTATATGTTAATACTCGTTCAACATTTGTAATGCTTATTCTAAATATTCAAATATTTGTTCACTCTTTTTTAATACCTTTTCAATGTTTTCAAATATTTGTTCATCATTTTTAATACTTATTCAGCATTTGCATATGCCTGATAATTTTTATTACTTATTCAATATTTCTTAAATATATTTTAAACATTTTTTAATACTTATTCAATATTTTTAAATATATGTTTAACATTTTTAATACTTATTCAACATTTTCAAATTGTTGTCCAACATTTTCTAAATTCCTTTTCATCATTTTACTACTTATTCAACGTTTTACAAATACTTGTTTAAAATTTTTCAAACGTTTTTTAAGAGTGGTTTTTGATATTTGGAATATTTTAAAATATAAAGAAAGTAAGAAAGAAAGAAAGCAAAAAAAAAAGTGATAGAGAAACGAAACAAGAAACATATGGCCGGGTCCACGCTCGCGGGAAGCACCTGCCGCGGCCCACAGCGCTTGACCGACGACCCACACACCACCGCATCATGGGGTGTCACGCCGATCGACCGGAGAGGCGGAGAGGTTCTATCCAAGCTCGTGCGCAGTGCGCCGGTATGGTGGCCGAAAAGAAAGAGAGAAGAAGGATCCATGGCCGGTCGACGACCGAGGAGAGGCACGTACGATACGAATGATCACGTCCATCGCGTGCACTCGCGCCGATGGAACGAAATCATGAAACCCCACCTGCGTGCTGCATGCCGACCCGATAGATCGATCGATCAGGCCACTCGCACGGCTTTAGCACGGATGTGACCGGCCGATCAAATTGCACCTCCTTAATTACTCCGCGCGTCGTCGCCGATCGTGCTGGAAGAAGCTCGAGAATAGAAGATGAACGGTTCCTGTTCGAGCGTTGCACATCAGTAGATCTACATGCAGGAGCCCGGCCGGCGAGGCGAGATCAAGCATGATCAGCTGGCGCAAACTTCTACGTACGGGCGTAGCATGCGCCGTACATTTTGCACAAACACCGTGAATGGACCTGGACGTGACCCGCCGATCAATCCGCTCGACGTAGTACGTGCGTAACGTGACAGCTGACTATGACTGACGGGTCATTGAGTCTCGTACGTACGCCACACAACACACATGTATACAACATTGATCCACCCGCTGCCCATAGGCACAGCGGCAAAAGTTCGAGGGCTACAAGACATCGGAGGCTCTGCATGCATGCATACCGATCGATCCACCCATCACTCGTAACTACTGAGGGCTGAGGTTGACGTCCAGTTTCTTGCTCATATACTTATTTGTTTGCCACCTTTCCAATCGAAATAGAATCTCTGTGCATGGTGTGGTACTGGTACACAACATGCAAGTTCCAAACGCATGCCATTGCCTGTGTACAAGTCAGAATACGCATACTCGGGCGCATAAATGCATACTGGATGTGCATGGAAAAGGAGACTAGCAAGCTAGCTAGAGTGCGATGCTGGTAGTATGCTATGGCATGGTAGTACTTCTTCCCTGTGAGTGACTGACCGGGACAGATGCTTCTGCCACACGCAAGAAGGGCATTCCCAAAGGTCGTCTTGCTCAGCTTGTTTCTTTCCAAATCCCAAGCCAAAGCCTCTTCTCCCGCTTCCAAAGCGAAAGCCATGGTGCTAGGTAGGTTGAGATGGATGCACGCATGTGTTGGTTGCTTCCCACCGGCCAGATGCTCGATCCGCCCTCTCCTCGTCTCTTCCTGGAGTGGCATGGTGCAGTAGTTTTAGCATCCGTGCACTGCATGCTGTTAGATTTAGCATCATGCATCTCTCGGGTCGGGCAGACTAGACAACTTTATATGATTGTCACTCACTCGTTGCATGCATGGCATGCAGTAAATTAAAACAACCAGCACAGCCTTGCTTAAACGACAAGTATGATTTTTGCGAAAAGACAAGTGCGACGATTTGACAAGACGTCTGCATGGTTGAATCTGTCTTTAATCTTCTATACTACTATAGATCTTGACGCGTGATTGCATGCAGTAAATTAAAAGAACCGGTCGGCCTTGCTTAAATGACAAGCATGCCGATTTGACTAGACGTGCATGGCTGATTTTGTCTTTAATCTCCTACATATCTCCTTGCTTTCAAGCACGCACATATCCGCCCACGCTTTGAGTGATCGTTATTATGGGCCATAGCTATAGCGCGCTTTGGACTTTATGTACCGTGGCCGTGCCCGTGTCGATCGCCCATGCATGCATGCAAGCAAAAGCGTGGCATTGTCCATTTGCTTGCATGCAGCTCGACAATTCATCAAACACACACACACACACACANNNACACACACACACACACACATCTCTCCCTCTAGTCTTTTCCGCCCGAGAAGAGAACCCCGCAAAGCATATACACGCAAAGAGAAAGAACATCTTGCTAAAACGGTACGGCGTGCATGCATGCACGGTGACATAGTAGTGGTGGTATATCATTGACGCGATTGCACACCCTGGGCCTGCCTGGGGTCCGGCGTGGAAAGCCACGACATTCTTTGCCTGTTCCGGTGGGCGATCGATACATCGATCGCTTTGCTTGCTTCCCTGCTGCTGTCGTGACCAACACTCGATCGATCGCTCCGTCACCCCTACGTGCGCAGCATCATCCAAGAACAAAAGCAGCTCACTCCCACTCACGCACGCAGGAGCAAGCAGGAGGACAAGACTGGCCTGTGGTGCAACTGCGTGATGGGCGTCCATGGTTTTCTGGGTACGTACGGTGACGTCAGCGGCGCAGGGGCTGCTCCTACATTAATGCCATCTGTTTCAGGGTCGCCGGCCGGGCATGCATGCGTCGCAGCGCACGTCGGTCGACGGACGGATTGATGGCGCTCGCACGTAGCTGCTGCTGCTGCTACCACTGCCATTGCCACGACGACGTTGTCGCAACTCGCAAGCGAGCCTCACCCGTACTACGTCCCTGTCGATCGGTCGTCCATCCTCACGTCTGTTTTCATCCATTTACTGCGGCCTCTTAGTATGAGTCTCATCTCCTCACTGAAAACGTGGGAAGCGTTCCATACATGGTGCCCTCGCAGACGTCAGAAATGCACGTGGACATGTATGTATGGCCGTTGTGGTATAGTATTAGCTCTAATCTTGTCAGCAAAACCCAGCTTGGCTCGGCTGAAACCTCGGACTAATTTTGATGAGGAGAACCTGGAAATGTTGTTTTGGATGCTTGTTACAGCTAGGGCAGCATTCAACGTGCATGCATGATACTGCGTGAAGAAGAAAGCTATAGCTAGGTACCCCTTCTTTAAAAAAATAAACATTTTTCCTGCATTCAACGTGCAGCTATGGTACTCTTTCTTTACAAAAATAAACATTTTGCCTGCGTGAAGAAGATCAAAGCTATAGCTAGGGCAGCAACCAACGTGCATGCATGAATACTGCCACTGTGTCACCCTGGCCAATCATTAGCATAGACACAATCAACCCAGAAATGCATGCAAAATCCGATCCATGGAGTCCCCATATAAAGATCTTTCGGGCCCATGCAAAGGTCTGCCAGCAAAGGTCTGCATGGCACCTCGCTCGCTGTTCGCCATGAATGCCTACGGCTACGGGGTCAGGTCTACTCAACACACATACTCCAGCCGTAGTGTCTTCTCAAGCGTCTCTAGTGTGCTTTTCTCCGATCACTTCCAACTCAAAGACCAAAGGCAAAGGGTCCAATGTGTCATGGCCAGTTTTTCCCATACTGGAGAGTGAGATCTTCCCGAGACTTACACAGTTACACTATTCACCCTGGGCACATTAAAAGGATTTGATCTATCTGCGATCAAATTAAACGTGTCTCCTCCACCTCTCTACGTCATTAAAAGGATTTGAGCTAATGCCTTACTTGATGATACAAGTTTCTCGGTAAATGGAATTTCCGGTGACTCGTTTAGTCACATGAAGGCGATACAAGCCAACAAAAGGGATCTCTCCACAGGTACGGGTGTATATGACATCTGTGATTATATTTTGTTCAAAAAAATGTAGATAGCCCATGATTTACAACAAAGACGGTCTATAACGAAGAGGGACGATGTTTATATACCTACACTTTTTTTTTACTAATAAAGTGCGGAGTGCTTCTGTCCGTTCACCGTCGCGGCAATTTTGGAGAAAAATACCTTATGTTTTGAAGTTTTGAAGAATCAACCCGCGGTACATCTTTAAGTGAAAAGAAAACCTTTTTTCTGTTTTTACGGAAAACTCCCTATAGTTTCGGGTAAGTAACCCGCAATTCACTTTTAAGTGACAAAACGAATATTTTTTGCTTGAAAGAAAATCCCCTACAAGTTTCGGGTAAGTAATCCGCAATTCACTTTTAAGTGACAAAACGAATATTTTTTTGCTTTAAAGAAAATCCCCAAGAATTTTCGGGTAATTAACCCGCAGTTCACTTTTAAGTGACAAAACGAATATTTTTTTGCTTTAAAGAAAATCCCCTACAATTTTCGAGTAATTAATCCGCAGTTCATTTTGAAGTACAAACCATGTTTTTTGAAATATCCATACCTTTTTACACCCGAGCTCCAATTTTAACATGTTATATATGAAATTTGATTAGAAAAATATGAGAATCCGAATATGATGTTATTTTACATATTAAATGTTTTTTAAATGCTACATCGAATGAAACCTTAATCAATAGCGTGTGATCCGTCTTTCCTTCGTACGAGCGCCGATCTCGATTGCAAATGAACACCTCGACAAACAAAACTGGAGATGACAAAAACCATCAATAACCACGCATGCACGCCTAGGCAAACCTAGCAAGGCAAAAATATTCTCATCTTATGTCGAGAGAGATGACTTAGGATTGTCCACATTCAAACACGTTGTGGTTCTATAGGCACTAAGATCATCGTAGGCGGGGACAAGACTGAAAACAAACGACAACATAGACAGGATGAGATGTTTAAATAAAAGAACACGGACCTACTGGGGTCATGACTCATAATTGGGCTCGCAACGCACGTGCTTTTTTGCTAGTGAAAACTAAATCACCACCCGTGATATAGGTTTTCTTGGTAACTGGGATTTGTAGGGAATTCCAATTTGTAGTGACTCAATAAGTCGCATGAAGGCGACACAGTCAGCAAAAGCTTACAAGGTGTCCGCACAACAAAATGCAGGATAGCCTACAAGTCATGAACAACACCCGGTGCTCCGGTCGCCGAGCAAGCCCCACCTGCATGCGTGATGATACAGTACGTACTCAGGTTAAAATTCAGGCTAACACCTAACAGGCCAATCGGCAAAGGCTCTCGGGCCAGCTAGTCTCCACGGCTGACTAGAGCCATTAGCCATTAGCATGCCGAGACCTGACACTGACAGCGTTTCGGCGCCGTGGGTTGGAGATCTGACAGTACATGCGTACTCCTACTGCTTAGCGTTAAACCCCTCCTTTCGGCTGGTTTGGGAGTACTCACGCCTGCGTTTCTCCTGGACAATGATCTGCTCCAGGAGCGGCACTACTGCTGCTACCATCTGATAGATACTGATCCGGAAACAGCAAGCCCTACGCACAGCGGCTGGCCTCAACTCTGAACCGCCTCCAGATTGCACTCAATCTGCTCATCATGAGGCGCAGGTAGTACTACTACTACTAGCAAATCAAATCATTTCCACGGCGTGCGTGCACCCACACTTCACACAGTGTAAAACATAAACAAAGGCCACCAGCAACACAAACACACACACACACACATCTGTTGGCTTTTCTCGCCGAGAACGCACAGTGCACTGCACTGCACACAAGTTTTGCTGCATGCAGAGACGAAGGCCGGTGAAAACGTGACAGGCAACACCACCACCGCTGCCTTTTTGTCAGCTCAGCTGATTCAGACATTGCTCGCGAACAATGATGGCCCCTCTCTCCCTGTCTATGCGCTGCTGCGCCCCTTTTCCATCCATGGAGGTGAGTTGAGATGATATGATCATATGAGGGAGCAATGCAATGCAATGCAGGCATTCATTCATGGCCCCCCTTCTTTCTTTCCTTCTTACTTTCCCTAGCTTTTACAAACTGCACGCAGACGAGTGTAGACTGTGCAGAGGACTACTACTGCTGCTTGTCGCTGCTGTCTGAAAACAGGGGGGGAGTGACAGACAGAGATAGGAGGAGGAGGAGGAGGAGGATCAACAATGCTGCAATACTACAATGTACAGGTATGAAGCAGGGGAGGAAATAATCTGGCGCACGGCTTCCGATGCCATCAGTGGCATAGTATCTATCTATCTATCTATCTTTGCTGGGGTGGCCGGCCAAGGTCTCCTGGACTTATGATTGGATCGTCGTACTGTCTCATATGGAAGCAGGCCATCTGATAATTGGTGTGCCATCTGGGTTCCTTGCTACTATCTTTGATGAAAGTTTGGATCCAGTGAGATGAAATAATTTGAATCTTGGTGGCCACTGGCTGCAGTCTTTGAACTTGCGAGAAACAGAGAGAACAAGTCAGGATCGATGGTTCATTAGATATATAACTCAGCATAAATGTTGTACTCCCTCCGTCCCAAAATAAGTGTACTAGAGTTAGTACAAAGTTGAG
>CBMN010038097.1:0-15764 GCA_000582825.1 Hordeum pubiflorum
CTAACAGCTAACGAGGGCATCAGTTCAGTTTAAGGGCCATGTTGTGCCTGGGCTATTTACGCGCTCAAATGTGTCNNNCCACGACCATTCTGTCGAACAAAGTCGCACTCTTTCCAATTCACACGAAATGTGTCGCACAGGAGCTATTGACCCGCAGACTTCACCCACGGTGCAAGAGGAAAGAATGGATCCATAGTTCATGAAATCTTTCTTAGATCAGCTTTATTTGATTGTAATTTTTCTTTAGAAGGGCGTGCTTTCAATACTGAAGCACATATATTAACCAAATATTCACTTTCTCTCGATCCAGGGCGCCACATTTGGTTGGGTCAACCCCATGATTCGTTTGTATCCCACATCTCGTGGCTTTTGATGAATAAAATTGGCTATTCCCCTATCCCCTAAAAAAAGACACAAACAGCTTTTAGTCTCTTTTAATGGCGTCTCGAATTGGGATCGGGATAGTTCACGCTCGCACACACCTTGTTTGCAACGAGGGAAGGAAGCATCGTTGCCCGGACAGCTCAACGTAACAGCAGCGAAGAAGATAGATAGTGGGACAAACAGGTTTAGGATTAGAGAGGTTGGGGTACCGATTTCAAGGATTCGGACGTGAGGGTTCGATTCCGACGAGCTCCATGAGTATAAGGTTTAAAATAGACTTCACTCGAACACATGCACACGCAAGACAACATCGGGTGAAAACCCCATCTTCAGTGGAAGCGTGGAAAGGTTGTTGGATCTTGTATGTATTGACCAGATTCATTCACACCCAGAATAGAGCATAATTTTTTATTATTATTATTATTATTTTTAGAACAGAGCATAATTTTTCCTACATGTGGCCCACCCAGAACACATGTACCAGTCTGCACTTATCATCAGATCACAATCAAAATAAAATCCTGAATTTGCAAGATGTTTTCTAGCAAGCTCGTCAACAAACATTTGAGCATCGGATGACTTGATGAGGCACCTGAGGTTTCGGTGGTAATTTTGCAAGTCCCTCTTTGTACAGCCAACATAGAACCTCCTTGGCTGCGTTCAGATCAGCAAAAGTCATCCCTATGGCTGGTCTGATGGCATCATCACACTCTGGAGTACAAGATGAGCCCTACAATTTGAATGAAAAGCACAACAAATTTTATATGTTGGAATGCAGGAAATTATAGAGATGTACATATTAGTTAGGCAAGTACTTACACAGAAAGGTGCACTATACGATTTATGTGGTGTGGTAAACCCAATGTCCGGACTTGGCCTAGCGTGGACGGCTGATTCTGCATCGGACTGGACATCACAAATAGCCAAAGAAGGAGCCTTGCTCACTTCACTTTGGCATTCCATAGTTACTGCATAAGACAAGATGTACAGTTTATCAGTGGAATCATAGGAGCCCGTCAATATGTGTCTTCCAGGATAGCATAGAATAAAGTAAACGGTACAAGGAACATTCAAGTGTTAGCATTACCTAATCTCAGCTCACTTCACCAATCAATTGCAATAGAAACTAACATCATCTAGTTCACTGTCAGCAACACTAGTACCAATGGCACACACACATCTATGGTACCATCTACAGTTCATGGTTGCCAGAACGATCGGCATATTATTAGTGCATGAAAATATCACCTGGCTGTAGCTGGTCACGACATGCACTGGCAGCCGGACTGTGAGCGCCCGCGTCGGCTGGTCTGAATTTCTTTGAGCTGGCTGGAGTGCAAGGAAGATACAAATTCTAAGCATGCAGTTAACCATGTGCATCTTTATGTACAAATAATACAGAACGGTTGATTTTTAAGACTTTTGAAGAGAACATGTGTATTTCTTCTTACAATTCATGTGCATGCTTTGCTAAATTGAACTTTGTACGCATGAACCCACGTACTGGTACCAATGAAAAAAATAGCGTGCTATAAGATTTAGCGTCGCCCTTCTCCAAATGCAATGCAAGTTATAGCGTGCTAATTACGTGCTATATTTAAAAATAGCGTTTTGCACAAAAATATCATATATATCACAAAATTTAAGGCTTTCATAATTTGCAAGGAAAAGGAACACTAAATTAAGATGAGAAACACATGAGAGCTAGGCTGAGGGCATGTACACTCCTAATCTGGAAGGAAAGGGAACACTCCTATTTAACATAGGAAACATCGGTGACTACTTGCCGGCGCCGGCGACGTGATTGACATCGGCGTTGTCTTGCTGGAATTGAAGGTGTGGCCAATCCCGCTACTTGAAAAGGGGATGGAGAGAAGCTGTTGCCATTCACGGACTGCTACCGCCGGCTTTTCTCACGAGTCATGAACGCCTCCATCGTCGCATCCTCGATCAAGAACTGGTGGCAAATTGGTGACACGTTGGCTCGGTTAGGTTGTATGCATTGGGTTTGTGTATGGGAGAGTGAGAATGAGTTGGACCGATGTTATGTGGCGATGCCTTATGGGTTGTTGTGTGCTACTCGCAAAACGCCATAACACTATTTCGTTTAGCGTCAAAATAGTGCGATATAGCGTGAATAGCAGCATAGCGAGCAAATTAGCTAAAACGTAACGTGGCCCTTCCAGATATGCTATAGCGACGCTATAGCGTCGAAATAGCGTGCTATTTTTTTCGTTGACTAGTACAAATAGTCTAGGATTTTTTTCTCACTGTCAATCACACAACTAGCACTAGCAGTAGCCCACACACATAGTATAAATTAACCTGTACAAGCCCTAAACACCGCTCAAGCTTTCTCTTTGGTACCTTCCATCTAGACATAATGTTCTCACGGGGGGTGTAAAATGTGGGACAAAATTTTTAATTAGGGGTATTAATTGAGGATTTTCTCAAAAAAAAAAGGTAATTTCTATCAATTCGGTGAATTTTAGGGGTAAAAATGGAATTAACTCTAAGAATTAACATGTAATTCCATTCCTTAGTTACATCTTTCAGGCCTTCTCCAAATAAATATTCTATGTTGCACGACATAACTCTATCTTTTTTAGTTTGCTCTCTTAATTTACTCTGAATGAGAAGGGTAGGGGGTACTCAAAATAATCTTCTTTTGGTTTTGTAGGGAACACGTATTTCTTCTATTAATTATTATTATTGTAAATGAAGTTTGTGCTTGTCCATGCCTATGCCTTTGCATAAGACTGATTAGTTTTTAATTGGGTTTCAAAGTTTATGGGCTTTGATAGGAATCAGTACTTCCCTACAAACTGAACAAAACTGATAATGACAACCTTTGACTCAATATGTAGATGATATTTATTCAATTTCTTCACCTGGACTACATGAGTGTCTTCTATTTGTAGTGAGCCATTGACTATACTCTTTTGTGGTCTCAGTGAAATACAGATGCAGCTATCATTATATGTTCAACAGAATATTAGTACCTTCGTTTCTAAATATAAGACGTTTTGGCAGTTTGAACTTTAGAAACAGAAGGTGTACTTCTTATTGACAATAGTGACACCTTATTTTCAAACTAGTAATACACATATTTTTTTATTTTACAATACCTTTAATCTGTAATATACTTCACAATTAATAACAGGAAGCAATATCATTTGCTTTCCACATAAGACCATCGATTGCATGCTAGTTCTAACCATGCGGTCACTCCAGTTTTCATACAAGACAAGCAGCAATGCAAGAAACTACACATACCTTCAGTTAGCCTTGTTCTTGTGTTGCTGACCTCCTTGGCGTCTCCAACCAGTTCCTGTGCGGGGCATGAGAGCCCTTCTACAGTTCCCAGTGGGACTCTCACATGACAGTAGCATCACCACATCATGGCAGGATGACACAGATTGCTGCGAGTGTGAAGGATCAGTGATGCATACTACATTACTACTCCCTCTGTAAACTAAGATAAGATCTTTAAGAACAGTGATCTAAAAGGTCTTATAATTAGTTTACAGAGGGAGTACATACTAACCAGAACAAAAAGAATGCAATACCAACTCTGCAATTTCTCTGTTAGACAAACACTCTGCAGTTTCTGAAAGCCTTAATTATGTAGAGAACCGGCAATTAGCTGTTTCTTTTTTTTCTCAGTCATAAGAAGAAAATATTAACCACATGTTTACTGATCAATGATGCAGCATTCTACCTCTGTTTCTAAATGTAAGACGTTCTGGCAGTTTAAATTAAACTGTCAATACGTCTTGTATTTAGGAACAGAGGGTGTAATACTGATACGATGCATCCACACCTAGTACAAGCATCAGCGCATCATCATCAAAAAGCTAGAACTGTTCAACTGAAGTACTAAACTACAACTAATACGTACATGGTTCTGTCCCAAGCATCACCAGAACCAAGCGATGAACCTGCCTACCACTGCCAGAGCTCACATGCTACACATTTACTTACTCTGAACCACAAAGTGTCACAGACCATCGTCCACAATGTAGCGCGCCAGTGGAGCAGCAAACGTATCCATCAGACGAAGAGTGCCTGATAAGGGGAAGTAAACGCCTTAATTCAAGAGGATGAAAGAGAGAACAGATCACCCAACAGGTAAACCATCCAACCTATTAAGCAACAAGATTGCACTTCCTGCCCTCCAGTTGTGCTTGTCCACACACTGTCTGAGACATCGATGATTGCTCTCGATCGCAATGCGCAAGTGCCGTTTAAAATGATCTCCCAATGTACTATCTCGCCGGATGAATCATTTTCAAAGCAAACATTTTTAAGTAATTTTTTTGGTCAAGGCCTACTGGGAAGTGGTTAGATATGTTTAGTGAAGCCGGTAAGCAAAGTGATGTCAGGTCAAGTAAACTATGGCATGTTTTAAAAATTCAGGCAAGGACCAAGTCAAGGATGACTCAACAATCAACAAATTCTTTCTTTGTAAGGAAAGTTTTCAGGAAGATTGGGCAACTTGTTAGTAGATTATAGCGGGTGTGAACTAGGAAGCTGCCTGGTGGGCTGTGGGCACATGTGTAAAATCCAATTTTCTTGACCCAGCGGCGACTACGACTACAGGGGACAGACAAAATGGGAGCAAGGTCTGCTTCCTTATTTCCTTGGCCTCCAATGATGCTTTATCCAGTGAGGGAACAACATAAGCTTTGGCTCCCATGCCAGCTTCACCAAAAAATACCATGAAGAAACTTCAGTTGCACAACAAAACATACAGCAAGAAACTGCACATACACTCGCTTGGCCTTGCTCTTGTGTTGCTGGTATGCTTGCCCTCTCCTACCAGTTCCTGCACGGAGCAGGAGAAGGACTCCCTTCTCCAGTTCCTTGCGGAGCTCTCCCAAGACGGCGGCCTCTCCATGTCATGGCGGAATGGCACGGATTGCTGCAAGTGGGAAGGGATCGCCTGCAGGCAAGATGGGACGGTCATCGATGTCTTGCTGCCTTCAAAGGGCCTCGAGGGGCACATATCGCGGTCCCTTGGCGCCCTCACCGGGCTGCGGCACCTCGATCTCTCTGACAACTCGCTGACCGGCGGTCTGCCGCTGGAATTATTGTCTTCCGGCAGCATCGCCATCCTTGATGTCAGCTTTAACCAGCTCGATGGGACACTCCATGAGTTGCCATCTTCAACACCAGCCAGGCCTCTGCAGGTACTAAACATCTCAAGCAACTTATTTGCAGGACAGTTTCCATCCGCCACATGGAAAGCAATGGAGAATCTGATCACACTCAATGCCAGCAATAACAGTTTTACTGGGCAGATACCAACTCAATTATGTAACATCTCGCCATTCCTCACTGTGCTTGATCTGTGTTTCAACATATTTAGTGGCGGCATCCCCCCAGAACTTGGTGATTGCTCCAAGCTGAGAGAGCTCAAGGCCGGGCATAACAACCTCAGTGGAACGCTCCCAGATGAACTCTTCACTGCAACCTCTTTGGAATACCTGTCTTTGGCAAACAATGATTTACATGGAGTTCTTGATACTGCAAACATAGTCAATCTCGGAAATCTCTTGACCCTTGATCTTGGAGGGAACCGATTCAGTGGAAAGGTTCCATATTATATAGGTCAACTCAAGAGACTGGGGGAGTTCCATTTGAACAACAACATGTCAGGGGAGCTGCCATATGCTCTCAGCAACTGCACAAATCTCTTAACAATTGACCTCAAGAGCAATCACTTCAGTGGAGAACTTACCAAGGTCAATTTCTCCAACCTGCCCAATCTAAAAACTTTAGATCTATATTCCAACAACTTATCCGGCAAAGTTCCAGAAAGCATATACTCGTGCAGTAACCTGACTGCGCTGCGGCTATCTGGCAACCACTTATATGGGCAGCTTTCGCCGAGAATAGGTAATCTGAAGCATCTGTCTTTCTTGTCGCTTGGCAAAAACAATTTCACAAACATCACAAATGCACTTCAGATCCTTAAGAGCAGCAAGAACCTGACCACACTGCTTATTGGGTACAACTTTTGGGGAGAGGTCCTCTCCTATGATGAAACAATTGATGGTTTTGGAAATCTTCAGGTTCTCGATATACAAGGTTGCCAATTTTCCGGGAGAATACCTGTATGCATATCAAGGGCTGCAAACTTGCAGATGTTAATTTTATCAAACAATCATCTCACTGGACCAATACCAGGCTGGATCTCCTCTCTAAGTCATCTTTTTTATATGGACGTATCAATCAACAGACTAACAGGAGAAATCCCGTCAACCTTGATGGAGATGCCAATGCTAAAATCAAATGACAACGAAATACATATGAACCCAAGGGTCTTTGAGCTGATAGTTAATAATGGCAACTCACTCCAATACCGTATCATCACATCTTTCCCAGCGGTGTTGAATCTAAGCAACAACTACTTAACAGGTGTAATTCCCCCACAGATTGGTCAGTTTAAAGTGCTTGCTGTTCTTGATTTCAGTATAAATAAGTTATCCGGGCAGATTCCACAATCGATTTGCAACCTCACAAACTTGCAGGTGCTAGACTTGTCCAGTAACAATCTCACAGGTGCTATCCCAGTTGCATTGAACGCCCTGCACTTCCTTTCTGCGTTCAACATTTCATACAACAACCTAGAAGGGCCTATTCCATCCGGAGGCCAGTTTGATACATTTCAGAATTCTAGTTTCAACGGGAACCCAAGGCCGTGTGGTTCTGTTCTCACTAAAAAATGCAATTCAGCAGAAGCACATCACCCCGTCATTCTGCCAGCAAAACAAACTGAGTACAAGGTGGCCTTTGTGATTGCATTCAGTGCATTCTTTGGTGTAGGGGTCCTGTATGATCAGTTAGTCTTGTCAAGGTATTTTGGCAAGTCCTACTTCGCTTCGCATATTGGTTCAGTGCGCTAATATTAGGCTGCTGCTCAGGTTCAGCAACAGGTCCAACAAACAAGCTTCTCCTGTAGGTGTGAGCAACAATTAGGCTAGCAAAAAATATTCTAGGGTGAAGAGTGATTCATTCTTTGGAGAGTAAAAGTATACAGCAATGTAACATGATTTGAGCTGGACATTACAGAATTCCATATAACATGATTCAACACATCAGAATATGCACTATTTATTCTTTATGTATTAATAGCTTTAATTTCATCATTTGCTTTGCTTCCTGGACAATAAACATTGCATTGAGGCATGCAGAATTTCGGGGTGCACTAGTAAGCGTGCACGTGGAATGCACGTCTTTGCGGAAAGCAAATCTTTGCTCGTAGAATCATTCTGTGCCATTCTACGGTTTAAGCTGGTGTAATAATCTATGATGCATTGTCTACATCACACTGGGTAATCTATAATGAATGGAATTATGCATGCTCCCTTAGTCACCTCAAACTGAAATACATCCAGTGTGCTATTTACTAATGAAGATATGTTGAAACAAAAAGAATGACACTCATGTCAGCTTTAAATTCACATATGGCAAAAGTCATCAGAGCATCTCCAGTAGTCTGTTTGTCGGTAAATTTAGCATATCACTAACCAGTAAAGTAACTCATCGTACAACTATTCCAACGGGTATTTAGTTTATCTAGTGGGTGGTGAGAGGATGTGCAAGGTTGCTCTCTCCTTTTACCTTGGAGCTTGTGCATGGGTTATTGATTCATCCAGATACAAAATTGCTCTTTCTCCTCATTTCCACATACAAGCTTGAATATTGGTGCCGACAACATGACTTGTTGGTGAAGATGTGCCATGGTCAACCCGGTTCTGTTCTGAATCTGTAGTCCACTCTTTCTCCCTATGTTCGTAAGTCCGAAACAGCAAACATAAGAAATCGTTTATTGCCAAAAAGAAAAAAGAATAGGTGAAGATGATAACATGAAGAAAAATTCTTAAGGAACCTTAAACTTCTGGTTTCCTCTTCATGTACAAGAAGGCAAAAACAAATATATATGATTAGTACTTAAGTACAAATCCCCATCTTACAAATAAAGAATCATAGTTCATTCACATATCTGATCCAAAACACAATGATGCCATCAGTCCACCCCCACGGCTAAATGACTATGGAACAATGAGAACTTAAAGAATGGACCCCAAAAAACGTATACGATCCTCCATTCGTGGACACAAAAACGCCTAAAAGGAAGCAAGAACAAAAAGGATAATTTACGACTTTCACCCAAACACAGATTCTTCATTAATATTCATGATACCTCAATGATGAAAAACTAGGAGGTAAAATAGAAGCAGAAGGCATAACCACAACCCGAAATAGATGACAATATAATCAATAAAATATTTAGTTCAAGGTTCATAACACTTCAATGATGCATTAACTAAGAATCTGCTCCTGGAAGCAGACCATACGTTCATACCTAAAGATGAATGTTCTGGCACTTCGATTAAAGAAGATGCATAATTATAGCACGGCTCTCTACTTTATTAGCCCAGCAGAACTGCTAACTGCTAAAGATGGTTGCATAACATGCATAGATCAGGAAAAAATAAGAAGAAGTAACCTATATGACAATGAGTACACCTTACATTATAGAGAGAATGTCCTCAGCCTATGAGGCATATACTGTTTTTCAACAGTCAAAAACCACCAGGATCAGGGTTGAGTTGAAAAACAGCAGATTTAGGTCCCTAGAGGTCAATATCCCAATGCACTTACGAATTTCTACTACTCCAGATCCAGATGTGTTTCCAACTTGCTCAAATAGTTTGGTACTTATCTTTGGACCTGAATATTGTGTACTGCTATTTGAAACAAACCAAAGTACAATCAAGAATTTAGGACCTGAACAATATTGACTAATAGCTAGTTATATAAGGATCAAGTTTCAGAGAATCAGAGATCAAAAACTTGCTGGTTGACCTCTCGGTCACACAATGTATACCCGCAAACTGACAGGAATCAATGCTACAGTTTGGAAGAAAAAGACTGCTCCCTGTACTGTCAGGTTGTGTGATCCTTTTGGTTGCAAACTAAATCTATGGTGCTTCAGATAGCCTGAGGATCTGAAGCAAAGCTACAAGAGCGTTCAACCATTGGAGGTAAAATAACTGTGACAGTTTCTCTCCCATGTAAATAAGTTTCAGAGATTGTTTCCATGTTCCTACCTAACTTTGGATGCAAGAATCTGAATGTGTCATTGTAGAATTGCAAACATTGACTGACTGCAAACTTACACGTGGTTGAACACTTGAACTGTTGTTTTTTTGCAGCTGACACCCAAGTTGTCGTTGTCGCTGTAGCTCAAGCTCCAAGCCTTCCTGCTCTGGTTGTCCGCCGTCTTCCTGATGCATGTCGGCATGCTGCTGATCAGGTTCTCGAGCGAGTGAAGAGCACCAAGGCCGTAAACACATAATTAAGCAATGCACATTCCAACTTGCTGGACGACATGAACGATAAATATCATTTCTTTAGCAGATAAACTATTTGCAAGAAAAATGATATTGCAAGGCAGATCAGTTTATTATCCAATCAGCTCTCCAAAAGCACCTAAATTTCAGTGTACAATCAGAATTGCTAAGAATACATATAACAATATAGGCATCGAAATTCTTATTGCAAAGATTAAAACAACAGAATTGCTAAGGATACATATAACAATATAGGTTTTGCGGGGGTTTTTAAGCAATTATTTTCTAGAATTAATATAGAGTTTGGATAGTTGGTAGTACTTAGCATCCATCAATACTGTTAGTCAAACTGAGACTACTTACAACCATTTGTTACAGAACTTACAGAATGTACTGAAGGATATCGATCAAGAGCTAGCTAAAGGGTAATCAGTCAAAGCACATACCCGGGTAGAATTTAAAGCAGCACGTCACTGAAAGAATCACCATGAACAAAACAAATCTAGATGGAAGACCATCAGCAGCCTCATGATTGAAGGTGCTTTGGATCCCCTGACTCTGTGTATTGAGAGATGTCAATGTGGGGTGTTCTGGGAAAAGTTTTAGTGAGTTTAGGAGTGGCATAATTAGAGCAATTTAGACCATCTCGCATGAATTGGTTCTGTCCTTTCAGCTTAAATGTAACACTATAAGCCATAATTACTCACAGCATACAGATCAGCACATAGAAAATCACACAAAAAATATGGTTGGTTAAATCCATCAAACAAGACTAAAATGTAAGGCAGAGAGATGCCCTTACATTTACAAAGTTCAGACGTTTATTCCCAGGTAGTGTGAAATCCAGTTCAGCCATTCAAGTTGGGTATGATGGCCATAAGAATGGTACCAGTTACTCCATAGTGTTGAAATTTTGCACAGGTATAGTGTTGAAATTCAAAAGTTATGCCTTCAAATCTCACAGGTTCATCATCAGAGAGAAAACAGATTCATAAAGTATTTGGTCAGTTTCATTTAGCTCTTGTGCAATGTCCAGCTTGAATTACAGTCATCACCATATACATTGTCAAGACAATGAAAGAGCCAAGACAGAACACCTAAACATCGAGTGTCTGAGAACCTGGTGATGTGAGCTCCTACAGAGGCAGCCTGGAGTAACCAAATTGCACAAATTCACTGAGTATAGGTCTGAATTACCATGTGTTGAATTGTCAACTTCACTGATACTATTTAAGTCAACTTCACATGTATTATTATGTGCAATTTCAATAAAAGACCTAAGTTACAATGCTGGAACACTTTGAAGATATATAAATTCCAATCATGTACGAAGGACTGTCCTTGCAAATTACAGTACAATACAAAAATATGTAAAATAATCAAGCTACAGCCCATGTAAACAGATGCTATTCCATTTCCTTGTCCTGTGTCAAATGCAGATGCAGCTACAGCCATCAGGAGAACCACCCTGCAATCAAAAACAACAGAAGCAAAGAAGCAAAACAGGAGACCAATGGTTAGTCATGAAAAAGTGTAGTGATCAAGGTGGCCTCAGACCGTCCTAGTTCGAAAATGTCGTCATGGAACAGACAATCTATGTTGACTGTTCAGCAACCAATACTAATCATCACCGGCCAAGATCAATCTCGCACTTACAAAAAGCATAATAAAGAAAATAAAAATTTGCTCAATGGAGAGTAGATTGTGTCAGATTCAAAGTTTTCTCAGCACCCTTTCGAGGAAGTAAGACAGGGATAACTGTATTTTTACTTGTGATCTCATCATCCACATCCACACTAAACAGATCGAAAACAAGAACAAGAATTTAAAAATAGTTGTAGTGGAATCTATCAGATCTTCCTATCAATGTGAAAGAACTGACATGGTCGCCACAATGGACGATTTCCCTTTCGTAGTTTCGCATCACTTAGATCCCAAAAACACAAATGTAAACATGAAAAAGTGCAGGGTTTGGTGAATATATGAGGCGTTTCCAGGATAAGCTGGCACCGAGAACGCCACCAATCAGGATATCACCACAGAATCGCTTCTAGCGTCCGAGCCATTACCCCATGAGGAACTCAAATCATCCAACGGAATCGGTAATGAACGCGCGCATCAACTTTTAAACCAAGAAAAAATCATCAACATGATAAACAAAAGGGCGTCGATTTTGGGTTGGGATCTGGGAGCTCAGACAGCCAAGGGTTTGTCTTCAAGAGCGCTGCTGAAGAGGCAGCATCAGAAACTCTAGTCCACATAGATGTCATCACCGCTACTCGAACCACACAAACCGGCCCAAGACGCAAACCTAACGGAAAAGAACACGGATTGAACCAAAACAAGAACAGGTTGGTCGATGGGATGAGATCTGGGAGCTCAGACAGCCAAGGGGTTGTCTGCAGATGCCGCTGAAGAGGCGGAATCAGAAACTCTAGTCCACAAATTTGTCATCACCGCTGCAAAACTCTCATCGACAATCATCGAAAGTAGCACGAACAACAAACAAATCCAAACGAAAATCGAGAGAGCGGTGTGAATGGGCTACGGGGGAGCGAGGGGAGGGGAGGGGCGGAGGTGGATGAACTGTTGGGGTCTGGAATATGGAGGCGGCGATGGTGGGTATTTATAGGTGTAGCAGATGTTTCTAGGGTTTTCCTCCTCGGCTGCAAATGGGCCGGGCCGAAGCATTGGTCCGCTGGGCTGCCGCAGTACGCGGGGGGGGGCTGGACGACGCATCTCTTTGCCTCAAGAAAAGAATTAGACCAGATTCTCAAGAAAAATAATAGACTTGTCTAAAAAAAAGATGTCAGACCTAAAATCTTGTCTAAAAAAATAATAAAAATTAGACGCATCACTCCTCGAGCGACTCCTTGTGATCTCACGCTTTTTTACCTTTTCCGTATAAGAGGATGTTATCTTATACACTCCAAAAAAATATGTCTTTTTAGAAGAAAAAAAAGACAAAATTATTATAAAGATTCACAGGTAGTACAAAGCACCTAAATTATAATAAAATTTACTTATAGGTCCCTGAACCACCGAGCGACCATTGCCGCCGCCAAAACGAGTCGTCGACATGCCGCTATCGTCGCTCCCATACCAGAGTCGGCTTGACCTTGTCGATGACAGTCCGAAAATGTTTGTGCACGTGCCACTAAGGACCAGTACCCCGAAGCCGCAATTGTCGCCATTAAATCCTTGAATCAATCTGAAGAACCTCACGCCAAATATCACCAATGCGTACGCATGGCGAGAAACTCTAACTTCGTCGCCCCAAGGAGCTGGCAAGAATGTGCGGAGCTCCATCTAATCAGCCTCGACGAATGAACTCGAGGAGGATTGAATCCCGGAACACCGGCTCGGAGAAGAAATCTCACAATTCGTCTGAACGCGGCCCCTCCATGGACTAGAACCCTACCTATCTACTAGCTAGAGCCAAGGCATCAGGATCTTTTCCCCGTCGCCATAGCGACGGGCGGAGGGGAGGCAAATCCATGGGCTCACCGGTGGAGATCGAGGGAGTAAGGCTTTCCTTAGTCGCCTTGCGAAAGGGGAATGAAAAGTAACTTCTAACAAAAATTCCTCATAAACATATATTATCGTGTATTAAATTTAGAGCACCCATTAGAAGACTCATTGTTGGCTTTTGCAAAACTAACTAAACTATATCGAAAATGTTCCACCAAAAAAGGTAAAAACGTTGCAAATCTTGGCCGCAACAATATTTGCCTGGGCATACATAGTTTGACCATTGTTGTACTAGCCAATTGCCTTTCGCCTATACAATTTTTTGTTCTTAAGTGGCACGAGCACATTTTGTATCCCTTATGCACATAATTTCACACAAAAATATGACTGCCTTGGGTATGAAGGCATTTAAATTCATCATTGATTATGCCATCACGAAATACGTCGATAATGCCTTCACATTCCTCTAGGTTGTCCATTGATGTTTGTAGAATTCTGAGTTTTGGTTGTTTGAGTCATCAATGAAAACAAAATTATTTGATAAAAACTTTAATGGTTGATTGTCCAAATGACCAAGAGGAGGTGCAAATGAAATCCATGATCACCTGGCCTACAAATTAAAGTCCTTAAATATGCTTCTAATTAACATGTTTGTAGATAAACATACACCAATTAATAGATTTAAATAGGTTATCCAGCGTAAGCAAGTAGGGGCTGCAAAGTATCATATGGAATCATAGTAAGCGCCAAAGGGAGCTTGTAGAGTAGAAAGCAAAATATGCTAGTAATGGATTCTTATAAGACATTAATAGATGTAGATAACCCCTATCTGAAAAATCAGTGCTACATGTGGCTCTTTGTTTCCCTATGCCGCGCATGACGACATGCTCGAACTGGTTCCCCTTGAAGAGAAACGATGAAAGAACATTATACCATCGAGTTCTTCTTATCTTTAGTGGGTGATAGTATATTTTCGATTTGATTCTGGTACGAAAAAAGATAGGGACTGTACACTGAGATTGATGCCCTAGGGTGTATTGGGTCACTCCTCTGTGCATTCAAACCCTTGTTACAGGCCAAGCACTATGTAATTTGATGGACTTATGTGGCAGATGTATGCAACCCAACTATAAAATAACCAATCATACACGTGACTCTCCTTTTCCCTATGCATCCCATGCATACGGGGTCAAGGTGGTTCTCCCTTGAAAAGAATCAAGGAGAGAACAATGTACCATCAAGTTTTCTACTTAGTTTTAGTGGTGTTTGAGTTTTGGCACAAGGAACATAGGGGCCTATAGAATGAGATTGATTCCTCGATGGTAAATGAAGAGTATAAGAGTTATATAGCCCGAATGCTATTTACACTTACTACGATGCATTCAAACCCAATGGTACTTGTTGTATACAATAGTGGTTGGATGAATGATAAAGCTTACTTTGTTGCTACCTGCTACCAATACAGATGGTATCTTTTTCTCTCTCTTTTTATGATGATAAATGCATGGAAGATGCTATATTGAAGTGGCATGTACTCATACTTATGTCGTGGACAATCTTGATCCTTATCTTGTGGCATGTGAAGGAGGAGGGTATATGCCAGGAAGTTGCTAGATGCTATCTTTATCGTGTGTTATCAAAAGATGCTAGCAATGGATTCTTATAAGACGAATTCATATAAGACATTAATAGAGGTAGATAACCCCATATGAAAAAGCAATGCTACATGTGGCTCTTTGTTTCCCCATGCCTTCCATGACGACATGCTCGAACTGGTTTCCCTTGATCAAAAACAAGGAAAGAACATTGTACTATCAAGGTCTTCATATATCTTTAGTGGGCGATATTATATTTCTAGTATGATTTTGGCATGAAGAAGATAGTGACTGTATGCTGAGATATATGCTCGATGATAAATAATGAGTCTGAAATGTCTGTGGTCAGCCCTCCTAAACGTTGTGTACAATGCATTCAAACCCCTGTTGGAGGCCAACAACTATGTAGTTTGATGGACATATATTGCAGACAAATGGAACTCAAACAGGCTTTAAAGCCTGTTTCGATTACATATGTTGCAGACAAATGGAACTCAAACGCAAAATGATCAATCATACATGTGACTCTCTGTTTCCCTATGCATCACATGCCTACGATCAAAGTGGTTCTCCCTTGAAAATAAACAAGGAGAGAACACTATACCATCAAGTTTTCTACTTAGTTTTAGTGGTGTTTGAGTTTAGACACAAAGAAGACAGAGACCTATAGAATGAGATTGATGCCTTGATGGTGAATGAAGAGCCTAAGAGCTATATAGCCCGAATGCCATTTTACATTCCCACGATGCATTCAAACCCATGGTACTTGTTATAGACAACGGCGGTTGGATGAATGATAAAGCTTAATTAAGAGCATCTACAACCGGACCACTTATATCCGTCTCATACACCCGGACAGGCCGTCTGGTCACTGCCCGGTCACGAAAAATCGACCCAGACAGACTCCCTAAATGGGCCTCAAACACCCGGGTTGACCGGCACCCCTCAT
>CBMN010038111.1:0-11884 GCA_000582825.1 Hordeum pubiflorum
CTTTTCTCTTTCTTTATTCAATCTTTTCTTTCTCTCTCTTCTTCTCCACCAATCACGTGCAAGTGACCGAACATATGAGGAAAAATATGAGAGATTCGGCTGCGCGGATGAAAAATTAGGGATTCAAAACGGACACATCCGGTTCATGAACGTTTGAGAGACCGGATTTGCAAGTCGTGGCTGAAGATGCTCTGAGGGCTTGGAAGCGACCAGTCCCAAAATATCGCAATCGCAGAACGATGATGCAACTTTGCTATAGGAGACCATGCATGTGCCGTATGCGTCGGTGTGCGGTGTCTCCTCGAGATAACCCTTCGTCAGACACACGGCCAACAACAACAACAAACAGGTGTGCCGCGCGCCCATCGGGCCCTGGGGACCTTGCACGCTCGTACTAGCTCCGACGTCCCTGTCGTTTGGTGAGTAGGACGTGGGGGCATTGCGTGTATCGCCACTCGCAGCTCGCGCGCCTGGCAACACCGTCCCTGCCCTATCTTCTCAAGATGAAGAGGACGAACGGGGTAACAAGTCATGATGAGCCCACGGAGTGGCTCCGAAGACTGCCCCCCACCCCACGAGCACACTCGCACCGCAACGAACCGTACCGTACCATTCGTGGAACGGACGTGGCAGTTTCCTGGAAAGCAATGGTAGGCGTACGGTTTTGCTTCGCTTGATCTCGTTTGATCATCCGCAGAACCTAAATGAAAACCCGCAGAGATTTTAGCCGGGGCTCTGATCAGATACCATAGTCGCTCCGTCGACAACAAGATATGCATCGCGCCAGGAGCATCTTTGGCAACAAGCGAACAGAAAGGAAATTAGGTATTTGCTGGAGCCGCCCGCGTACGTTCAGGTTCAGGTTCGGTGCAGTGCATCTTCGTATGCCCTTTCTGGTCACCTGACCACCGGATGCCCTTTTAAACCTAACCCCGTGCCTTTTGATGTGTGGCTGATGTGATTGATCGATCTAAGGATCATTATTGTAGGAGGAAAAAACTCTTTCGGTAACACTATCGCGTTCCTTTGATGCGCAAGTGCAACTGATGTGAGATTGATTCATCAACCACATGTGGATAGTTATTGGAGTATGCTGCATATAGCAAGAAAAGTACTTCGAAGCCAAGTTAGGTCAAAATGACGTGCTCCATACTGTCAGTTAGTTAGCGTGCTACAGATTGTCAGGTAAACGTCAGCGGTATCACGTAAATAGTTGTAGGATTACAAGTTTATTGTGGGATACGTGAATTAACATGGGTAGACCAATGACAAGATATGTGAGAATTGGCCTTCTAAATTTCATAATGAACACACATTTGATTCTTTTTAATCAAAAGTTATTTAAAACCAAGTCTCCCAAGGTTAAGCACACACGCAGATTGTCATAAAGGAAACAAACATAGCGCAGCGAACTATATATAGTCAGACAAAAGAGGAGCGACTTACATTTCATGCTACACTATTTCTAGCCACGTCAAGCAAATCATGCCATTAGTTCACTGACAGACATGCTACAGGGGGTGGGCATAACAAACCAAGAACCGAAACCAGAAAAAAGAACGAGTTTCAGTTGTTCACTCACTTCGGTGAATTCAGTCAGTGAGTATGTTGACAGAATCCTCAAACTCAACGAAATAATGTAGGTAGCGTACTAAAACCCAGCCAACAAACTACTAAGCGTGATCCAAGGCTTTGCCATACTTCTCACAAAACAAACACACCCATAATTCAAGCAGTGTCGTCGGCCAGGCCACGCTTGGCATACTTCGATAAGACGGCCACAAGCCCACAAGTAAGCAACCCATATAATGGCAACCATGCCTTATAACCGAAGATAAAGGTACCAATTATAGCAGTACAACAGATATCCACGGCCTTAAAATATAGGCCGGATCAGATGGAAAGCCTCAAAATAATACAGGGAGAACAAGCCGAACCATTAAGTGGTTAACTGTTGCTTTCCGTCGCCGAATTTGGTCTAGTTGAAGTCAGGCTTCTCAGGGTAAGTGCAGCCAGACTGCTGGATGATAACGTTTGCTGCATAGCAACCGGCCTTGACGCAGTCCTCGATGTTCTTCCCTTGAACCAACTGAGAGAGGAAGCCTCCAACAAACGCATCACCTAATAAGAAACGGGGAGTAACAAGTCAGGGGCAGCAGGAAAATCCTAACCGAAACCCACTATTCAAATTTCAAATCAGACTGTTGTTTCTGCAGCATTATTAATTAATATATTCACCAAGCATGCATCTGTCTCAGATTGTCATGAACGCTCAATTCTCAATATTAACAATCTGAATTTCAGGTAATTGCTAGATGCTGCTACAGATGAATATCTGGGAGGAGAGTTGTATATGTTATGCAACTCTACATCTTAATTGTGACTCAAAATATAGTGGCATTTGTTGCGCAACAGAAACAGTTCTATTATACATTTGATCAATCAGTGCCATTAACAACTGGTGTACATGTCCCTTTTTCATATTATCATGAGAATTTAGTTTATTAGCTTACGTCAACATTGTTTTGATAAATACATAACTTCATTTTAGTAATGAAGATATTAGATTTGCATGGGCTTTTTCAATATTTCCGGTCATATAATATACGTGAAAACTAGAACCCATCAATATTATTTAATGACAGCAACTTTTAAAACAGTGTCCTTAAAACAGTGGCTAGTTCTGAAGCAACAGAAAAATTAAATCAACTCATTACACAAAAGAAAAAGCATACCAGCGCCATTAGTGTCAACAAGCTTCTCCTTGGGCAATAGAATCACAGGGAATGTTTTCACCTATTCAAAACATAATAATATTTGGGTTTAGCGTATTATCTTCACATAAATTGACTTAACTAAATTCTACATGAAGTTTTAAGTGCCCATCCTTTGATGAATCAAAATTTTGATGTGACATTCGAATAAGCAAACAATTGTGACGAAAACAGATTGCTTTACAAATCTGCCCACAACAGCAGATTTACTGTCAAAGGAAAGAATTCGCTATCCTTAAAATATGCAATTTTCCTATTTTGATCTACAGCCTATAATTGGACAAAATCAAACAGAAATATATAGTGGGTTATTTACTTTCAAACAAGCAGTTGCATACAAGCAGGTTGCTATAACTAAATATGTATGAATAAAGGATAAGACTATAATGCAACTGTCATGTGTCAAACTGAAAAAGAATATACCTTCCCATCCTCAGCCACAACTACTGGATCAGCCCCCTGAGTAATCACAGCAATCCTCTTTTGTTTTCCAGAAGCCAGAGGCAGTTGTGAGATCTTCAAAGCGATCTCCTCGACATTCTCAGTCTACAAAATTACACATGTAATTTTTCAGCAGTGCAATAAACAAATAAAATTATTTTATGAGGATTGAGAAATTACCTCCCACCCTCGAACTTTAGAGAAGATCCTTGCCTCAGTTTCATTTCCAAAGATGTAGTCCGCGTACCTAAAGTGGTAATACACACATAACATGTCTTAAACAAATGACCCAAAATCTCCATCAACTTCCTGAAAGATTAGCATGTGGCAAACATGGGAACATCTTTTGACATTGTTTATGAATTTGGAATTAAGCTCATGTACAGTATCTCAAACAATGTCCAAAACATTTAGCAGAGCAGGTAAAACTTACGGAAGAACCTTCTCTTGGGCATCACGGAAAAACTCACAGATAAAGGGAGCGGAGAGGTTCATCAAGAAAACCTGGAAACAACATGGTCAATTAAACACTGGACACCACCACTTCACATGGAACTTCTCTGTTCTGAACCCTTACCTTGCTATTTGCAGCAGCATGCTCAGCAACAAGCTGAATAGATTCAGGGGACACCGTAAGGAAAAAGCCAGCAATATAGATGTATTTTGCTTTCTCAACTGTCAGCAACAAATGTCACACTTGTCAGGAATTAAGTAATCTACCAAATTACGATAATATAGCGAAGTAGAAGATGATGTACAACTCAACTACAGTTTCCACACACAAAAAGCCAACTCAGTTAGTCATTCAGGAAACAAAACATTAATGCTGCGTTTGGATGTATGTATATTCGGCTCCAGAATCGTGAATTGGTATTCGCAAGCCTCCAAAAGAGCCGTTTGGATGGTTATGGTATTGAGTGATGGAAGCTTGGATCAATTCTAAGCGGCACTACCTCACAGTTGCGCACTCTTTCCCTCGTTACAGAGCTGCGACCTCCGTATTGCACTGAAATTGTTCGTCCTGTAAAACTTATAGTTCCGCTCGCCCTCCAAAAGAAACAATAAGGGGCTCGACCACGGCGGCCAGGAGCTAGACTATGGACAACACTCCCGCGTCAGGAGGAGAAGAGAGGCGGAGGCCAGGAGCTTGCCCACGCCGGTCTGACAGACGCAGAGATGAGGGCCAGGGGACAGAGGCCAGGTTGTGTATGCGTATCGAGATGACTTAGTCAGAAATTTGCAACTCAATACTCTGGGCATCCAAATAGAAATTTGAACTGGTTGAGCTCTTTAGAATTCAGCTATCCAATGCATGTACATCCAAAAAGAAAATCTTGAATCACAGTCCATTTCTTTAGAACGCTGGACTGTGATTACAAAGCTATCCAAGCTGATGTCAGCGTCAATTCAGCAATGATGAACATAATCCAAGCTAAGAGTTCAGAAGAGATCAAAGCAAATACCTAGTGCCCAGTTCTCTGGCTTCTTTAGATGCTCAGATTTGTAGCAGTTTGCTGCAGATAAGTTTGCAATCAATGACCTGACCAGATAGAAAGAATATATATTTCAGATATTGTTAGAGAAGATGCTCAGGAACTAAATATTTGTAAAAAGATGGGATAGAATAATTGCATTTAAGTAATTAAGAAATATGAACGATGCGAAGACTTATGTGTTCATGCCTTACAAAAGTTATATGGCCTTATGTTTTAAAACTACGTGCTTCGCTCAAATTAAATAACTTTGTCCACCATTCTCATCATATACACGTCCCTCCCAAGTCACGACAAGATTGAAACTTAACTTCATTGAATTACAGAATGACATGCATCACAGGATGGTTCAATAGATAGCATACATGTTTGACAGTGTTAATATTTCCCCTAATTAAAGCGAGATGCACATACAACTATTACCATTTATAGAGAACCTGGATGGACGTATTACATTACCATTCAGAATAGCAGCGTACTATCATAGAGCATATACTAAGTTTTCTGGTAATGCTGTGGTCTTAATTAAGCAAGTTGGTGAAACAACTAAACGTTACAAATATGAATAATGAGTCATAAAAAAAACGATTTCAAATACAACAGTTTAAAGCCACAAAATAGAAGGAAACACAATAGCTGGTAAGAGGTATTATCATAGGTGGCATACCTTTCACCACCAACAACACAGACAGCACATGTGCCTGTAGGAGCAGCCTCATCCTCATAGTAATGAGCCTAGATGAGTAAGTGACAATACCAAGTCAGCATTACTCCGTTAACCAATAGAACAGAAACATCTATATGATAAAATGGCAGGGCGAACAAAAGCTCAAGAACTAACAGTGACTCCTGCAGCTTTAGCGGCACTCTTCATCTCCTCGCCGTACTTGTCCTTTCCAATGCAACCCATGTAACTTGTTGCACCAGGAGTTTGAAGCATCCACTGCAAAATACATGATATAAAGTAAGCAAACAGATATAGCAAAATCTTTTGGTTGGTAATGGTTTACTGGTCTTTCGAGCTTACTTGGGCAACCCTGATAGAGTTCTGTGTGGCTCCTGGAACATCAAAAAGAAGATATAATCAATCTGAAAAATCAACAAGATGAAAAGAAATAGCACATTATACATGTTAAAAACACATTACCTCCAGCAATATATTCAACATTGCCCTTGCTGGACAACTCATCGTACCTGCCAAAAATCACAGTAAGAGGTAAGAAATTATGCCATTGTACAAAATAACGGCACTGAGATACCTAGGGTTGGTAACGACATAGATAGATGCTTACATGGGCAAGTGCTTGTCCTCGGCGAGAATGGCATTGTTCGGCTTGACATCGTACCTAAAACAGAGGAGGAAGCATGTCAGCACAGTCATGATTACAACACATGTTACATAATACTCAAGCAACAGTATAGCATCAAAGCCAAGCATAAAGCACTACGCCCAACCCCTGATCCAGCATTCCAGCGTCAATTGCACCAGATTACACAGCCCATATCAAGCGGCTATATTTGGAGATCTATGCCAACAAAATCGGCAAAAAAAACAGGAACACTCGCGAAACATGTCGCACATGGAATCGCCGGTGATTGGCACATGTTAACAGAGAAATCGCCGGTGATTGACGAGATAACTAATTGATCCACTGCATAATTTTGCATGAGTGCCATGACAGGCATATCTTTCGACTGTCAAAAATAAAATTATCGTTCGACTCTTGGTCCCGTGCTGCGCCCGTCCGAACTCGCGAAGCACTTTTTGTCATCTCGGATCTGATGAGCAGAGGCGACGAATCCATCGACGCTAACAAAACTACTAGACTGTACGGATCCAAAAACTAACGCGAACGGAGACAAAAAATTCAAAACCACGGATCGGAACGCAGAAAGCGGGGGAGATGGGCAAGTGAGATCGGCGCGTACTTAGCGAGGAAGGCCTCGTCGACGACGGCGGAGATGTCGAGAAGGGGGTTGCCCATCCCCAGGAGCACGCCCTCGAGGTTGCTCGCCGCCATTCTCGTGCTCTTCTAGACGACGGCTGCGCAAGGAGGCGAGGGCGAGATCTGAGGTCCGTGCTGGCGAATGGCGAGAGGTTCGTTCTGGTGGTGTGGTGGTGGGATGATGATGGGTGCGGCGGGGGTTTTAGTCGGCCTCGCCCAAACCTCGCGGGGCCCACCTGTCACCCTCCGTGCCTCTGCGTGGTTGGTGAGCGTTGCATTTGCGGGTGGAGGGGCAGTGGAAGAAGATCTATCCTACCCACCACGTGGTACTGCTACCAACTCTGTTGCTCGGATGCACGCTGACGTGCGGGACCGGGTTGACACGTCGCGGCGTTTGAGTGGTGCGTAGTAGCGTTCTGCGCGGTGAGTGGAGAGCGGCGAGATTGCTTTTGGTGGGACAATCAATCGATGCGTGGGTCCTTTTCGCCCACCAACCGCGTAGAAATCGGTCGGGGCTCGGGAATGGTGCGAGGGTGGTCCCGCTTTTTTTTTTTTTGAGGGTAGGGTGGTCCCGCTTAAATATAGAGGAAAACCCAACCGCGGGCGTCGCCCACGTTCATTACTTGGACCGGCCCATGAAACAGCACAAACTCCAATGACGAAGCCATACGCACAGGAAACCTATTCGCCACTGGTTGCGTCGAACTGTCGACGCAACGCACAGGCAAACCCCACGGCGTTAGTAATGGACCGGCCCATTATTCCAATTCTAGCCAGCCGGTTTTGCAAGGTTTCCTGAGCCAGTTTTCTTGTTTCTTTTTACCTTTTTTTCCGGGAAATTTTCTTTCTTTTTACCGATATTCCTGTTTCTTCTTGGGCTTTACTCTTTTTTGTATTTTCTTTTTCTTTTTCCCTCTTTCTGTTTCTTTTTGTTCTTTCTTTTCTTTTTATCTTTTTTGTTTCCTTTTTATTATTAAAGATTATTTTTCTTTTTTAAAGACCATCTTCCAAGAATTCGTTCAGAAATTTCAAAATATGTTTGTATTTCTAGAAAACGTTGAAAATTTTAAAAAATGTTTGTTTTTAAAAAACATAAATTTAAAAAATGTTTGCATTTTTTAAAAAAAAAACGAATTTCCAAAAATGTTCTTGTTTTTCAAAACATGTTTGGAACGCCTTTTTCCAAAGGTTTTACAATTTTTTAAAAATGATCACAAATTTTAAAATTTGTTCACGTTTCATTTTTTAGGAGTTTCAAAAAATGTTCCAGTTTCAAAAATTGTTCACGAGTTTCAAGAAATGTTCATGTTTTTTTTCAAATTTTGTTCAGGAGTTTCAAAATATGTTCACCTTTTCAAATTTTGTTTTGGAATTTGCAAAAATGTTCCCATTTCCAAAATATTGTTCATGATTTACAAATATTGTTCCTGTTTTCAAAAATGTTATAGTTTTTCAAAAAAAAATACAAATTTTGGAAAGTGTTTGCGTTTCACAGAACATTCCATTTTTTGAAAAACAATTGCTTTCGAAATTCCTAAACTAATTAGGATCTTCATAGTGTGTTGGTTCTTTACGTTTGATGCTCCTATTTCAACACATAGGACTCCTAGCTTAGCTGGTACCGGTAGTAGCATGTGAGGCGCGTTTGGTAGTCCCGAGTGAATAGTACGTGCATTTCGTTCACATCTCGAGCCAGTCAGGTTGAGCAAAAACATGCAACAAACCAACATGTGCATTTTGTTTGGTTGCCTGCATTGCATCAAAGGTCACTTTAGAGTCGGCTGTTTGGTTGCCCAGATTTGTGCTTAAGGGGTGAGCAGATGCAAACCACAGGTGTTTGGTTGCATACGGTAACACCCCCATGTATTAAGCTATTGTGATCCCTCATGATTATGCTAAGTCACTTTGATTTGCAATGCTGGATCATTTGGGTTCAAATCTCATTTCAAATTGATTGCAATTCAAATTTAAAGTGAGAAATTAAATTCACCAACAAGGTTGAAAAATAGTTCACCATTTAGCCAATATTCCATAACAAATATTGGTTAAGGAAAAAAATGTCACTTGTTTGCTCATTTGGGTTCTAACAATTAAATCAGTGCCACTTCAGCATTTTTAAATGCTTTTCTATTTATGAAAAATTCAAACTAATTTAAATAACTCCCAAACTTTTTGTGGCAGTGCCTAAAATTGCAATGTGAATAATGGGCCAAGTCCCATATTTTCAAAACTCAATTGCTATTGAAAATAAATGCAAAACAAAAGAAATAAAAGAAAACAGAAAAGAAGAAAAAAAAGGCAGGCCACTCTGCACTGAGCCTTAGTGCACAGTGCCCAGCCCGTGCCGGCCCAGCCCACCTCCCTCGGTCGCCTCCTACCTCCTGCTACACGAGGGCGAACGAAGGCGCGCGCCCATCGCCGTCCCAGCCGGACCACCTCGTCGGCCCCGCCACGGGAGGGGATAAGACCTCCAACTCGACCCCTTGGACGCCTCCCCGATCCACATGCCCCACTCCCCCATTGCTCTCCCCTCTCCCCTTGCCTCCTCCGCCCGATCCTGAATGCCGTCGTTGCCATGGCTCGCCGCAGCCGCGCCCACTGACCTCCCTGTGTCGCACCAGCGTGTCACGGAGACGCGTCGGCCACGTCTACATCGACTACGCCGACAAACGCGAGCCGGAAGCCACCACAACGCCGCCCCGACCCTGTCTTCTACCTTCGGACGCGCCGGAGCTCGCCGTCGATTCGCCGCCTCCTGCGCTCCTAACCTTTCGCTGGGCGTCCTTGCGCCTCCCCGGTGAGCTTCTGCTCTGCCCCCTCTCTCTGACCCGTCGTGCGCGTCCCCGAGCACCGCCTCCCGCCGCGACCGAGAGCATGTCGCCGCCGCTCTCCTTGCCGCCGTGGCCACGGCTCCGGCGCTCGTATCCGAGCACGGAACCGTGCTCAACACGTCCCTAGCAAGCCAACGCGGCCCGCAGCTCTTCTTGGCGTGCCCCGTAGCCATGGGCCCGTCCACGCCCGAACTCCGACGCCGCCTCCGCTCATCATCGGTGTCGTTCCGGTCGTCCCCGGCACCAACCATCGGCACCGTCGCGTGCGCGACGTCGAGCCGTGCCCGTAGAGCCTAGCCACGAGCCCGGAGACCCCCTATAGTCGAATCTCGTCGCCCTCCCGAGCCTCCGCCGTGATTTTTGGCGTCGGCGGCTGAACGTTGGCCACCCTAGTCGTGTGGCTAGCCTGGGGCCCACCCTGTGCCACTGCAGGTGGGTCCCATGGGCCCCGTTGACCACATTGACCCGAGTCAACATGTTGACTGGGCAACCTCATTCTATGACATGTGGCCCCCACACACTTAATTAAACCGGTTTGAAAATTAAACTTAATTTGTTAATTAACCTCGCAGTGACAAGTGGGTCCCTAGCTAATTAAATTAGTTAGATAAAGGTTAACCTCTGTTAAATAAATATGTCAATGACAGGTGGGACCCCCTGGTCAGTTTGACCACTCAACAGTCCACTGTTGACTGCTGACTAGGCAGTCAACAGGGCCCCACCTGTCAGCCTCATTGTGCCTCTGGTTGGGTACACTTCTGGGTACCCATTGCCTTTTTCCTTTTATTTTTGAATTAATATTAATTACGAAAATTCCAAAATATTAATAAACTTTGGAAATTAATAGAAAGTAAAATGTAGCTCAGATGAAAGTAACTTATGTATGAAAGTTGCTTAGGAAAATATAACGAATCCGAATATGCTATCCACTCATCTATCACATGCCTCTAACATGATGAACGTGGATCCTTCCCCTTCGATTAATCTGTCCGAAAAACTGCCAAACACCGGAAATATCCACAGAAATTTCCACGCTCCGTCTCTAACGCGTAGCACTGCAATAGGTCACCCCTAGCACAACATATTGCCTTGTCATGCATCGTGATGCATTTGTTTACTCCGTATTCATTGTTTCTTCCCCCTCTTCTCTCCGGTAGAAAACCCCCTTGATCATTCCTATATCGCCCATTCTTTCTCTCCCATGCTTGCATTAGAATTTGCTACTATATTTGATTGCTCCTATTCTGATGCATAGCCTGATTTTGTAGCCTGCTATAGTTACTTACCTGTCTATCCTATATGCTTAGTATAGGTTGGTTAGTGATCCATCGGTGACCCCTCACCTTGTCCCTGTTGCCCCGCTTCTTCACCGGTGCCTCGATGAACGTGATCAACGTCTAGAGCCCAACACATCACCGACACCCCCCTTAGTTGTACGACTCTGCAGAGTTACTATCGAGTACCGAGGGTGATACCTCGTAACGCACTCCTGATGATAACTCTGTAGTGTAGCTAATCGGTCATAGATTACGGAGGGTGGTTCCTCCTTCACCACTCCTGATAACGACTCTGCCGTGCAACACCTCAAGTGTGAACCCTTTGAGGGTGAGTCCTCCAAGGTCACCTTGATGGTTACATCGAGTGGAATCCATNNNGGGTGATTCCTCAGATTCCCCCTTGATGTTTATGGACACATGGTTACCTTGACTTTACCCCTGAACCATGTTGAAGTCGGGTTGACCTGGAGGGTACCCGCGAGATAATTACGCGGCATGGCCAGGCATTCTTTGCCCTTGCCGTAAGTCCGTGAGACGGGGCGACGAGACCATGGATCGTGGATCATTGATCGTCTTCGCGCGCTCCCAAGACAATAACGGTTTGGATATGTGATCTGAGTAGGCCTCTGGCCTTTTCACACTAACCACCGCGCGGGAATAAGTATGGGCACTCTGCGTCGTACGTTTCTTCCGAAAGCTCTTCAGACGCCACAATTGAGCGGCATGCGCCCGGGTGGTCTGCGTAAGCACCTGCTTTGTATAAAGAGGTAGGCAGGACTGATCCCGACCATCCTCGCAACGCGCAGGGTTGCAAAGGACGATTGGCCCATGACCCCTTCGCATTTAGGATGTAAACCGGCATGTTGGCCTCTATGTTGAGCCTAGGTAGGACTACGGTGTGTCGATCAGCCGAGGTCGGGCATGACACAGAAAAGTGTATTCGCCGAGAGTTAATCGAGCGTGTTGGGTAAGTTTGTGGACCCCTGTAGGGAAGTATATCTATTCGAATAGCCATGCCCACAGTAACGGATGCTCGGAGAGTATCCTGATCTACTACAACTAGAACTGGATACTTGTGACACTAAACTAAAATGATGGCTCCGAGATCGCTTTCTCGCAGGG
>CBMN010038125.1:0-12252 GCA_000582825.1 Hordeum pubiflorum
CCCACCCCACGCCGGAGGAGGCAGAGCCCCATTCCCAATCCGAACCCGCGTCGAGGAGGGAGGAAATCCTCGGCTTCTCCCGCGCTTTCGCCTCCCGTCCCTATAAAACCCGGCCATCCTCCGGCGACGAATCCATCCATCCACCAAGCACCACCACCACCAACAATCAATCCTCTGCTTAGCCACCACCACCACCTCCTCCTCCTCCCCTGCGCCGGCGGTTGCAGGGAGAGGGCGTACACCGTAGCCCAGGCCAAGGCTCGGCCATGGTGGTGAACAACAAGGTGGAGACCCTGGCGTTCGACGTGGAGGCGGGGCAGGGGCCCCGGCCAAAGGGAGCGGCTCCGGCGGCGGATGCGGGGGCGCGGCAGGCGGGGAGGGTGGTGGAGCTGCACAAGGTGTCGGCGCCGGAGCGCAGGACGACGTGCCGGGCGCTGGGGCAGAGGCTGGCGGAGATCTTCTTCCCCGACGACCCGCTGCACCAGTTCAAGAACCAGTCGCTCGCCCGGAAGCTGGTGCTCGCGCTGCAGTACTTCTTCCCCATCTTCCACTGGGGCTCCAACTACAGCCTCCGCCTCCTCCGCTCCGACGCCGTCGCCGGCCTCACCATTGCCAGCCTCGCCATCCCCCAGGTAACCAATCAATCAATCCGTCCATTGGACCCGCTGCCTCTCGCCAGGGCCAGGGCCAGGACCATTTTTAGCACCTTCCTTTTTCTGGTCCATGGCGAAACACACATGGCCACCGGCCGCGCGTTTCCTCCGTCCGTCGACATTAATTTCTTTCCTCCTTTCCATGGCGCGACGCGCAGGGCATCAGCTACGCCAAGCTAGCCAACCTGCCTCCAATCATCGGCCTATGTGAGTCTCGCACGCCTCTGCTTCGTCACCCACTCATTCATGGCGAGAAATTAATGGGTGATTGACGAGATTGTTGGCATGCAGATTCGAGCTTCGTGCCGCCGCTGATCTACGCGCTGCTGGGGAGCTCGCGGGACCTGGCGGTGGGGCCGGTGTCGATAGCGTCGCTGGTCATGGGGTCCATGCTCCGGGAGGCGGTGGCGCCGGAGCAGCAGCCCATCCTGTACCTGCAGCTGGCCTTCACCGCCACCTTCTTCGCCGGCCTCTTCCAGGCGTCGCTGGGGTTCCTCCGCCTCGGCTTCATCGTCGACTTCCTCTCCAAGGCTACGCTCACCGGCTTCATGGGCGGCGCCGCCGTCATCGTGTCCCTGCAGCAGCTCAAGGGCCTCCTCGGCATCGTCCACTTCACCACCCACATGGGCTTCGTCGACGTCATGGCCTCCGTCGTCCGCCGCCACAATGAGTGGCAGTGGCAGACCATCGTCATGGGCGTCGCCTTCCTCGCAATCCTCCTCGGCACACGCCAAATCGTAAGTTAGCCACCACACCTATGCTCTGCCTCTGTCTAGCTCATAGTACAATGTTTAGTTCCAATCTAATTTAGCCATACTTAGTTTCAATCCTACCAAGTAATACAATTAATTAATTCCATATTATTACATTAACCATATCTAGTTTCTGTTTTTTTACTAATTAGAGTAACTCTTAGACCGTAGGTTAGTACTTAGTACTAGAAAACAACCAGAGAAATTGATTAGGATTAGGATGCATATATGCACCCCTTTTCTTTTGTTTCTTCAAAACTAATTGAGTAGACAATAAAAAAGAAAAGGCAGGTTTAGTCATCATTTGGCAATTAGTCGGGCTAATGCTTTTTCTAGAATTATTTGACCATGGGCATGGACAGGTAGCAACTAGGAAAGGTAGAATTTGCATAAAGGGGAGGTGGTGATTAAACCCACAAAAGTGAGGCAGTACAATGGAGGGACCCAAAGGATGCTTCCCACTAACATGGAATTTCACTCCACTCAAATTCAGCTAATGGCTGATAATCAGTGGCAGGCTGATCTTATTAAGCACCTAGCTCCTGCTTGTTGGGACCTGATAATGCTGGGATATTTATCTTTCTGGAAGAAAGAAAAACATTCCTATTTCAATTTGACTTGACAAATAAACGAATCCCTTGCTTTACTTTAATTTGTTTCCTCGGAACAACATTCGACGGTATCTGAAGTACACTCAAAATAAGCATATCATCATACATTAGAAAGAAATGTCCTATAATTGATTAGAGAACAAGTATAATATCTTACTTTACCTTAATTTGTTTCCTCGAAACAACATCCGAATGGTATCCGAAGTACACTCAAAATAGGAGAGAAATGTCCTTAAACTAATAAGCGAGCATGGCGAATAGTTTGGTCCAATCAGTTAGAACTTTTGAAACTCTTTTAGTTTGTCTGTGCTAATAGTACTTTAGACTGTCCTAACAAGAGCTTTTAGATGCTTCCTTCAACTGAAGAGTTGGTATCATCAGAAAAGTCTAGTTCCTCCCTATGGGAGGCCTAATCTTCCAAGATATCTCTGCATAACAATAGACTGAAACATGATGCCAAAAAGTGACTGTTGGCACTTGAGCACATGCGCTTTGAAGATTGCATAATTGCCATAGGCAGTTTAAAATTAGCACTGTTTTTTTCCATGCAACAAATCAGTGCTACCTATGTCCCTTTCTCCTTCACAAAAGTGTCACTGTTTCCTTCAGCAAAAAAAGAGGACAGATTAAAGGATTCAGTCATGCCAAACATATGTTTTGAAGCCAAACGTAACCTGTCTGAGCAGTTTCAGTTTGGCCATGCACATACTGCTGCCATGTTCATAGCTTGCGTTAGTTTTCATACGCTCTGCTAGGCCAAACGTATCGATCAATTTGGCAAAAGACGTGTGTCATTGTGCGTGGCCTTAAGTTAGAATCTATTCTGTATTGGCCGGTGACCCATTGCGGCCTGCCCCCTTTTCCCTTTTGGAAGAATGTATGGAATTTGGTCTCTGATGTGTCACCTCCTAAGCAAGTAGTTGGTCACAATCTTTCCTCATCTCCATAATATTTTCTTCTGTCCAATCTGGAGATGATGATTGATAAACACCGCCCCACAAAATCGCAATAACGTGTCGCAAGATCCTCCATGACAAGCGGGCAAGGATGGTTTTCCGATTGCATCAGCAGAGTTTTCCGATTTCAGAAGGGTTGATCTTGAAAAGATGGGGCAACATTAACTAAACAGCTTAATTTTCCACCTCAGAATTTCCCATATATCATAGAAGAATTACTACTAGTAAAATTGTTTATGGGGCAGGCAGTTATCCTGGTCCTGTTGAGTTCTTCAGTTAGCCTGACTGCAATTTGTTTTCCCCTGCTCTGTTTTTTTTTTTTGGTGAAAATAGTTCAGTAACAGCAAGCAGATGTACTGACCAATCACACATTTTTATTCCGCAGAGCGCTCGGAATCCAAGGCTGTTCTGGGTGTCGGCGGCGGCTCCCCTTACATCCGTGATCGCCTCCACCATCATCTCCTACTTCTGCAGAGGCCATGCTATTAGCATCGTAAGCACATCAATTTTCCTTCAGTAGCATCTCTGAACATGCTTCAAGCATCAAAAATCAAAGAAACATTCATAACCTATCTCTGACCAGTCTCCAAAAATGGCATCCTTGTTGCGCAGATCGGCGATCTCCCCAGGGGAGTGAACCCTCCATCCATCAACATGCTCGTCTTCAGCGGCTCCTACGTCGCCCTGGCCATCAAGACCGGGATCATGACCGGCATCCTGTCCCTCACTGTAAGATCAATCAATCAGTCTCTGGTTTTTATTAATCTGAGCAACAATGTTCAGGTCAATTTTGTTGCAGCATTTTGATCTGACGATGCTGGATGTTGCAGGAGGGGATCGCCGTGGGACGAACGTTCGCGTCGATCAACAACTACCAGGTGGACGGGAACAAGGAGATGATGGCGATCGGGGTGATGAACATGGCCGGCTCCTGCGCTTCCTGCTACGTCACCACTGGCTCCTTCTCCCGCTCCGCCGTCAACTACAGCGCCGGCTGCCGGACGGCGGTGTCGAACATCGTCATGGCCACCGCCGTCCTGGTGACGCTGCTCTTCTTGATGCCGCTCTTCCACTATACCCCGAACGTGATCCTGTCGGCCATCATCATCACCGCCGTGGCGGGGCTCATCGACGTCCGCGGCGCCGCCAAGCTGTGGAAGGTGGACAAGCTGGACTTCTGCGCGTGCGTGGCCGCCTTCCTCGGCGTGCTCCTCGTGTCCGTCCAGGTCGGCCTGGCGGTGGCCGTGGGCATCTCGCTGTTCAAGATCCTGCTGCAGGTGACCCGGCCCAACACCGTGGTCATGGGGCTGGTCCCCGGCACGCAGAGCTACCGCAGCATGGCGCAGTACCGCGAGGCCGTGCGCGTGCCGCCGTTCCTCGTCATCGGCGTCGAGTCGGCCATCTACTTCGCCAACTCCACCTACCTGGTGGAGAGGATCATGCGGTATCTCCGCGAGGAGGAGGAGCGCGCCGCCAAGGCCAACCTCTCCGTCCGCTGCATCGTCCTCGACATGAGCGGTGAGTCTCCCAGTGCAAATTAATTCATCCTGGCCACAACAAATCGCCATTGACAGCATCCAAGTTCCAAGATAGATTCAGAGGAGCGGATCTGACGAACTTGGTTGATTGCAGCGGTGACGGCGATCGACACGAGCGGGCTGGACGCGCTGGCGGAGCTGAAGAGGGTGCTGGACAAGCGGGGCATCGACCTGGTGCTGGCGAACCCGGTGGGGTCGGTGACGGAGAGGATGTACAACTCGGTGGTGGGCGACACGTTCGGGTCGGGCCGCATCTTCTTCAGCGTCGACGAGGCCGTCGGGGCGGCGCCGTACAAGGCGCAGCCCTGACACCATTATATACCAGCAGTAGGGTGCATAGAAGAAGAAGGAGATTAAGAAGAAGAAGAAGAAGAAGAAGAGTTAATCAGGATGCAGAGTGTTGGTGTGCTTGATGACAACTAGGGAGATGGATCGAGTGGTTAGGGTAATTAAGGCCGGAATAACGGCGGTGCTGATCTCTCTTCCCTTCACTCCCGTGGAGAAGAGGTTTTTGTTTTTTGATGAAGAAGAAAATGTACCCCTAATCAGCACGCGCGTGGTTGTTGTTGTTGTAGAAGAAGAAGAAGGTGTAAGTTGATGCAGATGTAATCAGTGGAAGTTGGTTAATTTCGTAGTCCATCATGTCCAAGTCCAGCTCATCCAACTCATTCTTGCCGCTTGTTCGGTTGGAAGGGGGCGGTAAATCCCTACGAGTCAAATTCCCCCTCGATCCACTCCAATCCTCTTCAAGAGAGGTTTAATCGAACAAGGCATGAACAAATTCCAGCACGATGAGCTCATAGAGTTGCAACAGTCATGCGTAACATTGTCAACATTTCTGAATATCAACTTGTAGGGGGAGTTGTGTTGTTGCTCCAACCGTCGTTCTACTTATGATGTTTGGATGGATGTCGTATGGATCGTTGCTTCATTTATAAAGCGGGGCGAAAAGCTATTTCGAGAACTGGCCGATAAGGACTAACTAGGTCACCGAGAACATGTGTAGTGGTGCCTCTTTTCTTTTTTGGAAAAGTTGAATACCAATTGTCACGTTTTCAGCTATGTAGACTACATGTCAGCGTCATAGATGGCGAATCTGCGGTGGGAAGAGGACTGGGGAAGGAAGGAAAAAGAAGGCGACTGATCGCCCATAAGGCAAAGATGAGTGCATGCACCCCCTGCCCCCTCCACCCACGCACCAACACAAGCGTGCTTGGTCTTGAGTCGAGGGTTGGCAACAGAGCGATGATGACGTCCAATCTACGAGGAGGGGGGTGATGAGAGAGTGCAAGTGAACATCGATGGGAGAGGATGAAGATGGCACAAAGGGGATGGTAAGTTGGCAACAGTGAGGGCAGTGGGAGGCTTGGAGAAAGGTGTGTAGGGATGAAGAACATTGAGAGTAAGGGGCACATGTGTTTACGTACGGTAGTTCGAGGTCTAGCGTCGTCTAGAGTATCTTCCTTTTCTTTTATTCATCTTTGTTTTAGGAGCAAAGCTTGTTTTCCACAACAATCATATTGTTGTCTGTTTCGGAAATGATACCCATTGAGTGTTTGTTGGGAATGTTCTCCGGCAAACTTGTTGATGCTCGATATCCTGGCACGAATCGTGGTTCAAATGTGTTTCGTTTTCAATTTGATTCATGATTTTGAGTGGTCAATGATTCTCAAACCAATCCACAACAATCAGCTTATAATAATATATCAGTCTCGCACCCTCTTATCACCTGACAAAAAAATTGATACCAACATGTGACACTGTAACACCAACATAATACATGTGGTCACCATTGCATCCATGTAAACGTGTGGGTTAATTTGCAGATAACATATAATTATACCCCAGAAAGAGCCATCAAAATACCTAATTATATATAAAAAAAGAAAACACACTTCATCCCCCCCCCCTCCTTCCACACACAGACCAAACCAATTTTTTTAATGAAATCCCAGCAATACCAACCGCGCAACGAAGCACGTTCAGTCCTTCTAGTATCCTATCCAACATCCACATGCAATTAATACCATACTTGTTTTGAAACTTTCATCCTACCTTATATGAACGAGCATTGCACGTACCCATTATTGGTATGAACAGAAGAGCATAATCAACATCCTGAAAATGGCCAACCAACACCCCAACCCGTTCTAAGAATATAATAAATTCCCGTTCATCTTTTGAAAAAGAGGGTCTTCCCTTGAAATTCCCCTGTATTTTAATGTAAATACAAGTGCCCCAAGAATTTGTCGTCTGTGTTAAAACACAAAGAACAAAATTCATCATATAATGGCAAATTCTCTGTTAGTAGACACCCCCAAATTAGCCTATGATGTGGCAAAGCCAGATGAGGCACCGACACCACGTGCATTGGCCTCCGGGTCCGTGCCATCTCCAGCGCCAGCACCGCCTCCATAATCATCGCCGCCATACTCCTTTCCTCCACCGAATCCATGCAGCTTGTAACATGCCTCTCCCCTCTATCTTGCTCTTCCATATGTTTGAGTAGTTGTACTTGTTCTTCAGGATTTGGATGAACCTTTGCATGATTAGCACTTGATGTTTAATAAGCGATCCAATTATCCTCTTTACTTGTTTTTGTGGTGGTTTCATCATGGTGCTGTGAAGAACGCTCACTCAACATTAGCCCCTTGTGGACTTGAGAGGATTACTATTGGTGTGATGGTGGCATGCCGAGGTCGGTGGTGATAGTGCTTATCTCCCTATCTTCCCAAATCATTGCAATACGGAGTAATGGAGAACCCTATAGCTTTTATGTCATATTCACGGTAAAACCCTTAATCATCGTTGTGATAACCGGAGTGGGGATACACTGGTGGTGGCACGTGTGATACGTGACTACCGAGGATTTGCACCTATCATTATTTGGCTCCGCCCATGCAAAATCATACGGAGTGGATTAGTGATATGAAGGTAGCAGCATCATACTTGTGATCATGACTCTGGATCCCTCGAGAAAGTTTTACTACACAAGCATTGCTCCTTTTAGTTTAGTCCCTTTTAGTTTTCGTACTTTATGTTTGCATTTGTAGTTTAGTAAACTCTACCTTTTTATTCATCTTTCTAGCAATGGACTGAAGTGGACTATTTTCAAACTTCGGTTTGAGTGCGTACAGAACTACGTAAGTGATTACGTTGCGGGTTTGTGATGCCTTCCTATTCGCTTCCTATAGGATCAACAAACCTTACTTACCACAAAGTTGCTACCAAGCCATGTGCCCTTGCTGGACATCAGTGCGTTGTGACCCAACCCCGCGCCAGCTCCCTACGCCCGCTCCCTCGCTCCCTTTGCTGACTGGTTCTTTTTCTCCAATTGTTTTTGTTGTACGTCATGTAGAAAAAACAACCAGTTTTACGTAATATTGTTCAAAAAATTATGAAATAAAAAAGTTTTAGGGATTTGTAAAAAAATCATGAATTTTAAACAGTTTGTGAATATCAAAAAGTTCACAAATTTGAAAAAAAGTTTATGAATTTGAGAAAAGTTTGCGAGTTTGAAAAGCATGATGGATTTGGGGAAATCGAATTTGAAAAAAAAATCACACATTTCAAAAATGTCCAAGGATTTGAGAACTGTTTGCGGAATTGAATGAATGTTCATGAATTTCGAAAAAGTTCAGTACTTTAAAAAATGTTTGAAATTTGAAAAATGTTCGCGATTTTTTAAAAATGCAACTGAAAGTTGTCGGGATTAAAAAACACGAATTTGAGAATGTTAATGAATTAAAAAAGTGTTCATGAATTTTTAAATAGAAAAACAGAAAAGGAACAAAAACTTGTAAAAAAATTGGAAGCTTCTAGGAGATTCACATAACCGACCGGACGTTTCTAGAAGCTTCACAAAACCGGTTAGTGAAATTTGCAAAAAACAAAAGGTAACCCCTACATGGGTCGGTCGAGTAAGTACAAGAGGTGTGCGCTCTGTACCAATTGTCCTCTAAGTGGCGCTATAATAAGCACCAAGTTAGAATTGGCAGAGACATCCTCCTCAAAGCCTTCTATGCCAGATAGAAGATCTGGCGTTCACTCGCCCCGCTGCGTGGGCCAGCCCAATAACGAGGCGAGCGAGGCCAGCGTATTACTCACTGGTTCTACCAGCCACTCGATTTGCAGTTGACTGGTCCTGGTTGACCAGTCCACCATTTTCTAGGAAAATGCAAAAAAATCAGGATTCCAAAAAAATGTCCAAGGACTTAAAAAGTTCATGTCTTGAAAAGAGATTCGCAGGTTTGAAAAAGTCTGTGGACTTGAAAAAGTTCATGAGTTTAAAAAAACATAGAAGTTCACGAATTTGAAAAAGTTCATGACTTCAAAAAAATTCGTGGGGTTTGGGAAAAGATCTTGCATTTGAAAAAGTTCAAAAATTAGAAAAAAACACATTTGTAAAAAGTTCGTGACCAAATTTAAAAAAAGTAGAAAATAAAAAAACAGTCGGAAGGTTCCCAAAACTGACCGGAAGCTTCACAAAACCGAATGGGAATTCGGAAAAAAAAAGTGACGGCTTACAGGAGCTGGGCCATCTATGTACGATGTGCGCGTTGCGGAAGAAATAAAACTAAATGGGTCGAGCCCAAGGTGGAGCAGGGTGTGCGTCGATTTGTGGAAATGTTTGTTCCGACGCTTAGAGCACCAAATAGGATTGGCAGCGCTATGTCTCACGGAAAACAGTTTCTGTTACCACCCGTTTTGTGAAACTTCTAGGAGGTTCCCTGAACCGGTTATTTCGTTTTTTACCTTTTCTTCTTCTTTCGTTTTCTGTTCTCTTTCCTTTTTTCATTTTTTTCTTTTCTGTTTCTGTTTTTTTCTTTTTTTTCAAGGTTATCTTATTTTTTAAACTAAATTCATGTTCGAAAAATGTTCATAAAATTCAAAAAATGTTCGAAATTCCAAATAAGTGCCGTTTTTCAAAAATATTCATAAATCCAGAAAATGTTCGGGATTATCAAAAACAATTCGGTATTTTGAAAAAATGTTTGGGATTTTTCAAAAAATGAGTTTGTTTTTCAAAAAATGTTATTATTTTCGTTTTCCTTTTTGTCTTTCCTTTTTTTCTTTTTCTTTTTTCTATTCCTTTTATCTGACATTTTCTAGTTTTTGTTTTGTATTTCAAAAAATGTTCTCGTGTTCAAAATTTTGTTCACAATTTTTCTTTAAATGTTTGTGCTTCAAAAAAAGAGGAATTACAAACAATGTACTTGTTTCCAAAATTTGTTGATATTTCCAAAAATGGTCGTGTTTCAAAAATTGTTCTCATATTCAAAAAATTGCATGATTTCTCAAAAACAATTCTCATATTCGAAACTTGTTCATATATTATCAAACTTTCTCGTGTTTGCCAAAATTTATACGAAATTTTAAAAAATGTTCCTATTTATTCAAGATTTGTTCACAATTTCAAACAAATTGTCAAAAATTGTCCGGAACATTCTTTGAAATTCTTGAACAATTTTTAAAAATACAAAAATAACAAATCTGAAAACAAGAACATTTTTGTGAAATTACAGAACACTTTTGAAAACATGAATATTTTTTGAACTTGTGAACAAAAATTTGCAATTCCGGAAATACGTTTTGAAGTACGAACATTTTTTAAAATTTTGAACAAAATTTGAAAATGAGAACATTTTTGGAAATTCCTGAACATTTTCAAACAAAAGAAACATGAAAAATAAAATAACGAAAGAGCAAAGAAAATAAAGGAAAAGAAAAAAAAGGGAGAAAAGGCGAAATAGAATGAGCCGGCCGAGGTCAGCCGCCCCTTGTGCGAAATCTCATCTGTTTGACGCAAAGTGCGTCACATAGGAGCTTCCATGTCTCACATATCGCGATACAATGCTCTCACACGAGGCTCCTCCCATAATGGATCAGCTGAGGCATGCGGAAGGCCACAGACTTGTTTTTTCAAGTTTTTGGTTTTGTTCTTTTATCATTTTACTTTCGTTTATACTTTCAGATATTCTAAACTAATATATTATAAAAACTTACATAAAACATTTGAAGAAAATCTTAACCAAGCATTTAAAAAATGTCATATATATGGAAAATGTATACAAAAATATACAGTATGTATGAAAAAAGCTGATCGTGTATTTAAAATGTTAATCAAGCATCTGAAATAGTGTTAAAAAGTATTTGAAAATGTTAAACCACTATTTTTTTAAATTAAATGTGTATAGAAAAATTGTTGACCATGTCTTTCAAAAACGTCAAACTTGGATTTGAAAAACTATTAATCAATCATTTGAAAATGTTTAAATGTGTATATAAAAAAATGTTNNNCATGTATCAAAAAAATGTTAATCTTGTATTTGAAAATAATATCAAGCCTTTGAAAGATTTTTTAAATGTGTATAAATTTTTTGACCATATTTTATAAAAATATTAACTAACCAATTGAAAAATGTTAAATGTTCATTACAAATGTTTGTCATGTATACAAAAAATATACAATGTGCGTGAAAATGGTTTGTCGTGTATGTAGAAAATGTTAAACAAGCATTTTGTAAAAATGTTAAAGAACTATTTGAAAAATGTAATCAAGCATTTCAAAAATCTTTAATGCGTATAGAAAAATGTTAACCATGTTCCAATACAATTTTAGTATTGTATTTGAAAAAATTTAATCAAGCACTTGAAAATGTTAAAATGTGTATATTAAAAATGTTGACCATCTATTCAAAATATGTTCGTCTAGTACTTGAAAAATGTTAATTAAGCATATGAATAATGTTAAAAATGTTTACAGAAAAAGTTGTTCACCATGTATTAAAAGTTTTAAACTTGTATTTCAAAAATATGAAACTGTATTACAAAATATTTTTGACATATACGGAAGACGTATAGTGAGAAGTAAACGAAAGTAAAACGAAAAAAATGAAAACAGAAAAATAAATAAATAAACATAGAAAAAGGAAAAGTAAAAAACGAAAGAAACAAGTGCAAAAATAATGGAAAATAGTAAAAAACGATAAAGAAAGAAGGAAAAGGGGAAAAAACCTGGGAATCCAAGAAAGAAACAAAAACTCAAAAAAAGAAAAATGAGAAAGTAAAAAACATTGACAACCTTGAAAGAAAGAAATAGAAAAAATGAAAAAAGAAAAAGGCGGAGTGTAACGGAAAAAAACAAAGGTAAACAGAGAAGAAATAAGAAAGCCAAACAAAAAAAGGAAAAAATGAATAAAAGTGGCCGAACACATCAAAAAATTAGACAAATGTTGAAGAAAAAATGAAATATGATGAAAACTGACAAAGAAACATAAAGTAAAACAATGAAAAGCAGTAATAAAGCCAAAGGAAACGAGGAAAAAAACAGGGAAGAAACAAAAATCCAGGAAAATAAGTAAAAGTAAAAGAAAATCAGAAATCCAAAAAACACCATAGAAAAACCGGTGCAAACAAGAAAAGGAAAACCTGGAAAAAAATTAAGAACTAAAGAAGAAGAAAAAAATAAAAGAAAATCGAGAAAACCAAGAAAAAAGAAACATACCCAGTTGAAAAATATAGAAAAACAAAACACCCAAAAAACCCGTTGAAGAAACACAAGAAATCGGAAGTAAAAACAAACGCACGGAAAAAGGAAGAAAAAATCAAAGGGGCGAGCGCAACCTCATCTTCATTGAAACCTGATCAAACCAACAACAAAAAAAGGATGCCAATAACCGGGGAGCGGCATCCTCGGAGCGAAGGACTCGTTCCATGGAAAAAAATTGGATACGCCCGGG
>CBMN010038128.1:0-11652 GCA_000582825.1 Hordeum pubiflorum
TCTCCCTCTCGTAGATGCTCACCACCATGGATAGATCTTACGTGTGCGTAGGAAATTTTTTATTTCCCATGCAACGTTCCCCAGCAGGAGGAACTAGATCTCAGAGAAACTATTGAAGTTGCATCAACTCATGTGTGTTCTGGTGTGGTTATTTTGGAGCGGTTGTTGTATGCGAAAATTCCAGGTGGCACGATTATCCCAATTGCCAAGAGAATTGAGAGGATTATTGTAGCTGGATGGTACTTATGGTTGGATCACCAACAAATTGTGATTAGTATAAGAGGCATATTAGCAAACACATTGTCTAGTAAGGTGAACGTACCTACGTGATCACAAAGGTGGGTCAGGCCGGAATAGTGAAGTTGAACATCGATGCTAGCTATCATCTTGATGCTGGCTCAGGAGCTACGTGAGCATTGTTGCAGGATGTACAAGGGCTTTTATTGCCGCTTCTTGCTCATAGATGGAGTATGCCATGGACATCGCGACGATGGAAGCTCAAGCGTTACTGAAGTGTTGCGTCTAGCTGGTGATATGGGGGTCTTCTCCGTTGTAGTGGAATGTAATTCTATGGAAATTATTCAAGCCATACTAGATCCGTCGGAGTAGCGTGCTTCCCGCAACGGTGGTTACAAACGATTGTGAAAGTTGATGAGTTCTTTCAACTGGGTGACGGTAGAGCACTGTGCTCGGAAAAGCAATGTTGCTGTGCATTGCCTTGCTCCAGCGAGTTACACAGGGAAACATGCTGGGAAGTGGCAGGAGCATCCGCATGATTTCTTAATTTCCTTTTTTTGTAACAGACATGATTATTGTTTAATGAAGGGCGCAGAATTAAAAAAATATGTTCTTGGGCACACCATATGTACGTAAAAGGATCCACCGAGATTGTACAATATGGTTTTTGAAACAAAGCACACGGTGAAAGCGGCCGGGTGTTACTTGGTCGGCCCAACTAGAGCAACACTACTAGGAAGTACATGAGTGATACCTCGTGTATGTGAGAGTTGCTATATATCGCTTGTTGCGATGCAGACCGCCGCCTCGCCTACAAGGCGTCCGTGGTGGGCAGACCTGTAGGACGTGGTTTGTCATGATGACATCATGCTAACATTACCTAAATTTGTTTTCCTCTTTCTTATTTGTATTTATATTTTAAATGCATGTATGATTCAAAAACTAAGTATTTATATTTTAAATGCATGTATGATTCAAAAACTAAACTTTACTTAAGAAATTGGATAGCATGAATTTGAAACATGTTAAAAAAAATGTCCGTGGCAATGAAAAAAATGTCCCTGTATTTTCAAAAGCAAGTGTGAATTTCTTTTAAAAATTTATATATAATGTAAAGCAAATATTTGCCTAATGTAAAAAAATATTTGGTACCATTAGATAAAATGCACGTACATTTTATGTAAATATTCTCGCGTTTCAAAACAAATGTTTGTGACATACTAAAAAAATGTTATACACGATGTAAAAAAAATGGCCACGTAGGTTAAAAAATGTTTTTCTCCATTAAAAGAATGTTCGTGGCATTTTAAAGAAATATAACTTGTTTCCATAAATGTCCGTGAAATTTTCAAAAATATTTATACAGTGTAGAAAAAAATGTTTTGTGGTTGAAAAAATATATTTGTGGTCAATAAAAATGTATAACATGTATTTAGAAAATGTTACCGTGTATTCAAAACATGTATTTAATAAATGTATGTCATGTATTTGGAAAATATCCAAGTATATTGAACAGAGTGTCACGTGTGCTCTAAAAATGTACATTGTCTACTGAGAAAAAGTAGATATGTGTTTTTTTAACCCAATAAAAACCGACAAAGGAAAAAAAGCAAAAAAACAAAGAAAGCTAAGAAAATCAGCAAGGAAACAAAAAAGAAAACCAAAGTATAATGAAGAAAGAGAGAAAACGAAAAAAGCAAATGAGAAAACAAAGAAAAGTGCTGAAAATGAAATAAAACAAAAGAACAAAACGAAAAAGAAAACCCAAGGAAAACCGTGGTAGAGGGGATCTACACAGCTCGCAGCGAGCAACCGCGCAAATGGGCCGGCCCGATGCCCGTAGGCAGTTCGTATTAGAAACTGATACGAACCCCTCAAAAAATATATTAGAAACTGATACGAGCGACATATAGCCCTTACAAGCGTATGTATCGCTATAAGTGACACATATTACCTCCCCATAGTGCACAGATCTCAAACTTCATGACAAACATTGATATGGTTGCCAGCAAAAAAAAAAGGGTTCCAGCAAAAATTTCGTATGGTCCCAACAAAAATGACATGGTTTCAGCGACAATGATATAGTTTCCAGGAACTTTTTTACTTGTTTCCCCCAAAAAAGGGGTGGTTCCAGCACAAAACAGACAAATGCAGTAGCATCGTACTGCAACACCTTCTCCCTTGCCACCGTCATATCAGCATCTTGCCTTGCCCGTCGTAACATTGCTAGTGATAGCAAAAAAGAGGAAAAACTCATTATTCCCATGGTCGCATTGCCACCGCGGCCTGTATCGTGTCGCCGTCACCGTTTGCAGCTCCACCCGGATGTCTTCATAGCATGGTTGCAGCAGTCGCCGGCCACCCAAAACCAGCATCGTCGTACCCCCCATGGACACCCTGGTTGCAACAATGGTGACGCGATGAGGGGACCAACGACTTGCATAGGAGGGGTGTAGTTGGGGACACAAGCACATTGAACGGGGGCGCGCATGTGGGGCAACAATTTGCAGCAATAGCGCGTAGGGGGCAGCAGCTCCTTCATGGGATATGAGATAGTGGGAGAGCCGAGAGAGAAGGATGTGTGGATAGAGGAGGAAGAAAGAGTGGAGGAAAGCATCGCAACGAGCGAAAGGATAAGGGCGAAGGGGTAAAGCAACACATGTGGTTCACATCCCACGCGTGCAAGCGAGACCGACGGCGCTCGGTCGGCGTGAAACGTTTTCCTTCTCTATACCGGTTTGGTGCTAAGTTTTTACCTTAACCCTTTTTCTTCGGGCCTTTCTGTTTCTTCCAATCTTTTTTTTTCAGGTTTTATTCTTTATCATTTTTTTTCTGTTTCCTTTTTTTCTTATACTTTCATATTTCCTTTTTTAATTGTCTAGTTTGTTTATTCGTTTGTATTATACTTCTGGTTTAAAATATATATTTTTGGAAAATACATGAATCATTTCAGCACTTTTTTCTAAAACTAAACAAACATATTACTAAAAGTGGTGAGTATTTCTTTAAATACAAACCTTTCTTTAAATGTATTTCTAGAATTGCATGAATACTATTTATAGTACATGGACACTTTATTAAAATCACATGATTTTAAAATATACGAATGTTTTTTCATAAATTTTGAACTCTTTCTGAAATGACACTTTCTATTTCCATGAATAGAACCTATTTTACAAATTTTAGAAAAATGAGAACCTTTAAATTTCTTGCACATTTTTTAATACATGAATATTTAAATGCAAATATCAACACCTTTAAAAACCAGACACCTTTTCAAATTTCACAACACTTATTAAACTTTCATAAATATTTTTTGGCCGCCCGTACCCACCTGGGCGTGTCCGACACATTGGACCGGCCCACCCAAATCCCATAAATATCTCATCGTTTACTGCACCCCTTGCCAAACCCTAGCTGTTTGCCACTACACTCCACTTCCATTCCGCTCCGCCAAGCTCCTCTTTGGTGATCTCCAACCATTTCCGACAAGTCCTGCAGCGTATCTAAGCCCGACAACTTCGGATCCATCGACTGAGACCTCATCCCCTTGTCGGATGAGGAGGAGATAACCGTTCGTTGGTTGTTCGTCGGTCCCGGGAGGATACCCAAGCTCAGGTTGCCTCGCTACTTGAATCCATTGCCAGAAGCTCATGGCGAATGGAGTAACATGCGCGCACTTGATGGGCCGTGCACACCCTCGCCCGCACCTCTGTGGCGTACAAAAAATGGTGCTTGGATATGTGGATCAAGACGCGTGTATGCTCTGAATTTGGAGTCGGATAACAACGGTTGGAGGTACAGTTGCGCCCCCAAGGGTGGCCCCATGGCGTCTGAGCGATCTCGAAGCTGGGTCCTTGTCCTTGTGAAGTCGGACTCCGAGTCTGAGGTCAACGCCGCCAGTGCGTACGACCACGGATGCTCTAGATACACCAGTTGCGGTGGCAAAGCCAAGATCAAGGCCCGCCGTGCCTGCCGTGAGAGGTGAAGGCGTGCCGCAGGGACAACGCCGTGGATGACACCATTGCTCGGATCCTGGTGAAGCGGCGAGCCCGGATGGCGTGTGCCCTCGCGGTGGAGCGAACTCGAGACTTTTGTGCCACATCCGACACCTCCTATCGAGAAGATCCACCTCGACCCCTTTGTCGTCTTCTAGCGCTACTATCATGACCAAGAGGACAAGGGCAAGGGCAGTTGTGGGCAAACTTTCTCTATAGCTCTATTTTAACTAGTAGAACGTGCCTAGTTTTGATAAGCAGATGGCATGTATGATGTATGTCCCATATGAACTTTCTGCTATGTCATATATGAACTATCAAGTCTATGTTGCATGAGATTGTATAGATTTGGAGGTTTGCATATAAGGGGAACAACCGTGGACATGAATAAATGAGGGTTGACCAGACGTTGTCCACAAACGGATCATAGAGCGGACAGGGGGAAACTTCACCGATGGACAAAATTCCTTCGTTCTCGCTCTCGAAAACATGTAAAGTTATCCCGAAAAAAAGAACATGCAATGTTCATTTGTTCTAAAACATGGCGATTAATAGGGCGAGGTCCGAACGGCCGGAGACCTCGTCATTGGTCAACAAGCATAGGAGCTAGTTGTTGCCGCGGGACATAAAGGCACCATGCAAAGCTAAGATTCACATGTGGAGGTTGATGAGAAACGGGTTGGCTGTTGGCGTGGAGTTACATCGTCGAAGAATCAAGAAAGGTGTGTTTTGTACTGCCTATGGGAGAGAGGAAACAATATTTCATAGGTTACAGGCTTGTCCGTAGTCTACGGTGTTTTGGAATTTCTTCGCTCGGAGAAGGGGGTTCCGGTGGCGATCCCACAACTCTATCCATTTGGTTCTAGCAGTGGTTTGCCAATATGAGTGATTAGGAAAAGAAAGTGATGATCCAGACGGTGTATGGTCTATGGCTAGCAAGAAATGACTACAACCATATGCATGAATGGCATTCGGTACACGAGAAGAAGGCCACACTGTCGAACAATGAAACCCATTGGATTATGGCTGGGTTAAAGCAAATTCTGATGGGCCTCTGTCAAAGTTCAAGGACAAAGGAGGGGGTGGGTGGTTCTTCGCGACCATGATGGTGTATGCAAGGGAGGTGTTTGCTACGTTTTCCCACGCATTACCGACCCCGAGCTCGCCAAGATAATGGCTTGTCGGAAGGCGGTGCAAACACCCAATGTGTTCACTTGAAGGTCAACATCAAGGGGGCGGCAGCGGTGCAAACACCGAATGTGTTCACTTGAAGGTCAACATCAAGGGGGGCTACATGCCCGCTCATAGAAGAAGTGAAGATGTTCCTTCAATCACGACAAGGTTCCAAGATCTGTTGGGTGAGACGTTCGGCTAATATTTTCTGAGCATAAGAAGGGCCTCGCCCTCCGATTTTCATTAAAGAAACCACACGGTCCACCTAAGCAAACTACTGCAGAAAATAAAAAACTAGAGGTAAACTAGCAATCTTATAGCCAACATAAGGCATAGCATCAACCCACAGCAACCAGGGGGGCAGGGGCGCCAAAAACATCAAATATCGCCCTATTACATCATACAACAAAATGAACCACCAGAACATAAAAGCAAAGCATCCACACATAGCAGCAACAAGGGATGATCAACTCGCTTTGATCCTGCAGACTCCATATCGCCACCCCTATGCGCTTTGTATATCTCACTTGCTACATGTTCGAGCAGTTTTGCCCTCATCATCGGCGCCTCTTTTTCGGTCTCCTTTATCTGCAAGATCGACCACCCCACAATCCAATAGCAAAGTAGCTTAATTAGAATCATTGGGTCATTGTAAATCTTTAGTCGGGGAAGGTGTAAGCTATGAGATGTGCAAGGTGTGGCTCCAAGATCCACTGGATCGATCACGGCACGGGCCTCTCATTGAGGAGATAAAGGAGCTCCTCTCCTCTCTGGATGATTTTAGGGTGACTTGGGCTAGACGTTCCGCGAATCGTGCGGCGCATACGCTAGCTAGGGATGGTTGCCTGACTAAACTGTGCAAGACTTGGTTTTCTATCTCTTCGCTTTGTATTCGTGATATTATTGCGGCCGAGGCCGCTTAGTTAATAAAAGGCAGCGTTTTTTTGTCGTCGTCGTCGCATTCCTTCTTGGAGGTGCTGCTTGGTACGCGGAGGATCGGAGCCTCGTATGGTGGTTTGTTTCCGGTGGGCGCAGCGGTGGCGGATCATCCACGCTTTGTCGAGCTGCCGCGCATGGCATTTGTTTCTTCTTCTTTTTCTTTTGGGCTTGTTGTGCTGCTCGCCCCAGCGATCTTTGTATCGGTGTTGGTTACTTTGTAATACAAAGCAGGGGGAAACCCTTTTTCGGTAAGGCAGCGTTTTCCCCTAAAAAAAAGATCCACCTGATTGCATTTTGCAAATCGTATGTGATGAAATCCCGTGCGTGTTTTAACTTGTGCAAGTAATAAAGTTGCATTTCTTTAAAAACAATTAAAGTTGCATTGTTCTCCTAAAAGGAAAAACTAATAATCTAATTCTTTTTTCTCCTTCGTAACCAGCCTCACAAACTGTATATACTTGCAACAGTTCAGTCGACACACATATACACACATGGTACACTAAAACAGAGACATAGTAGTATATATACAATTATACATGCATATCGTAGACCCCAAGCAGAACATAGAAACGAAAAAAGAAGCCCGAAAGGCTTCATATGTAGACAAATTTCCTTAGTTCTGAACGAGCCCTCTACTACTACCTGAATTTTCCTTCTTCTTTGTTTAGCTAAAACCTTAGTAATATCATGCAGCATATACCACTGATGATTCCACACTGAGCTTGAGCTGTATATGTACATAAATACATAGCTTTATGAGATACAGATTTCACGATCCTCTTGCGTTGGCCTGCACCCAGCCAGCTGAAAAAGAGGTCGGATCCTCGTTGACTATTTCATGGAACAGTTGAGGTCCTTGGTGATGGCAGACATGCAGCTGGAGCTCCTGGAGAGGCCACCGGCATTTGCGCTGTCCCTGGGGCTGTTGGACTTGCCCCTCTTCCTGAAGATCTCCCTCATGGCCTCCGTCTGCATGAGCACCGGGTTGGCGCGCCCCAGGCGGTTGAACCGCCCGCACACGGCGATGTGCGCGGCCAGCGCCTCCTCCGTCGTGCTCCGGCTCCTGTCCGCCTCGTCGGTCACCGCCGCGGCGCACAGCCCGCACACCCACCGCCCGCAGTACCGCTCCCGCACGCGCCGCACGTACTCGGCCGAGCACTCCTCCGTCATGCCGCAGCACTCGCAGCGCGCGTCGTCCACCTGCTCCGACACCGCCGGCAGCTTGGCCGCCGCGTCCACCACGGCCGCCTTCTTGGTGAACTCCAGGGCCAGGTCGGACATGGCGCGCTGGAGCCCCTCCATCGAGATCCTCCGCGGCTTCTGCTGCTGCCTCGGCCGCCCCATCGGCACCGCCTCCGCCGCCGCCGCCGCCACGGCCGCGTCACCATTAGGCGCCATCGATCGAGCTGCCCTTGATGCAAGAAACCAACCACAAACTAACTCAACTGGAAAGCTCTAGCAGTTACCAAGCAGCTGACGTATGGCAGCCAGTGAACTCTGACCGATTGCAAGTGTGAGTTGAATATCAATATGTGAAGGAGGAGGCGAGCTTTATACGCCGTCGAGGGTTAGGGTACGTACGCATCCACCTCGCCGCTCACGGAGCGGCGCGGGTACGTGTGGAGCGGACGAGTCGGTAGCTACAGTCTCTGCTCGTGACATTCATAATTAAGAAGGCGAGAGGGATCACCTGGAAGCCCTAGATCTCTCAACATTCATATGGCTATGATTAGCTAACGGTTACTTGGTTCAGCTAGTGCTGAGCTATAGGGCCTCAACGTCTCATGCTCGTGACCCGTGAGCGAGATCTTAATGTAGCCTGGGAAGGTGGCAGCTACCTGATCGACCTGCTCGAATTTTTCTTATCCACGAGTAATATACTAGCAGCAGTAGCAAGCTGGAAAGATGCGCGAAAAATCATGATTGGAAAGATAAGCCCGTTATTTATTTATGCATGCATGGTCTCAACTTGCAGTGGTGCCATTGCTTCTATACTTTTTCTCTACAAAATGTTAAAAATCGCAGGCTGGTTACTTGTCCGCTCCAGTCTCCACAATGAAGAACGACGGGTACACCTATGGTCTACGGCAAGGGCAGAAACATTTAGGGACATTCATACCGGGAGAGTAGTTGTCTGTATTCTGGCTGCGGCCTTTTCTTGTACATAAATTCTTTATTGCTTAATTAATGAAATGGCAAAGTTTTTGCCTTGTTTCAGAAAAAAAAAAGGCTGATGATGCTGGCACGAAGAAACACACATCAGGCAGTCAAAATGATTAAAATTCATTAATAATGAAAAGATGTAGCCAGTCGATTGCGCTGTTTTCAGAATGCACTAAAAAACAAAAATGTTGTTCTGCACCGAGCTGATGCAAGCTCGGATGAACAGTAAAATCTAAAAAAATAGCATTTTTTTATATATCTGAATTTTTTTCTCATCAAACATTGATGTTTTTCATATATTTTTTGAAAAGGAGGATCACCCCCGGCCTCTGCATCATGATGATGCATGCAGTCATTTATGAATAAACGTAAATAGAGGTTCCCCAAAAGTGCATAATCGAAAGAGTTCTCCGCTTGAACTCATAGAAGTAAAAGCAAAATGAATGCCACATCCGGCTAAAACAATAACAAGCTACGATGACTAAACACCTAGCCTATTAGTTAGCCGCCATCCAAACCGATTTTTCACATACATAAAAAATTTCACTATGAAATCACATTAGTGTGGGCAAATAACATCGCAAAAAATTTCACGCATGTTCAAAAAACAACAATGTTTCTTGTAAAAAAAAGATTTTTTTTAGTTTTAACTATTTTTTTGGGATTTTACTGTTCATCCAAGTTCGTGTGAGTTCTGATGCAGAATAGCTGTGTCGCGTAAAAAATAGCAACTCATCGCCAGTTGCGCATGATATTTGTGCAGATATTTAGCACATCGATTTGCTCGAATTTTCTCGGCCACGAGTAACGAATAATGCACTTGCAAAAAAAAGAGTAATGGATAATGATAGTGGAGTGGTCCTAACCCTGCTTCCAGAGAATCAATTACTGAATTTGCAAGAGAAGACCATTCATGCGTGGTTGCAACTTGCAGTGTGTTGCAATCGAAACTAATGGATATGTCGCGCTGGTCACTTGTTGTCCGCTCCATGATCAAGAGCGAGACATGGTCGAAACGATGCATGCGTGAAGAACTACGTTGCACCGAGGCTCAAAACTGTCAGAGAAAGACGCATTTCCTTAGAAAATAATAACAATAAATGCATGCCAGCAATCCCCCACATACGGCAGATCAAACACAAAATGCGACTACTAGAAGTAGAAAGACAGTTAATATATATCAACCAAAAGTATATGGGCACTCCTCTCTTCTGATCCTAAACAAGCAGTGGAGTGAACATGTCTTTGACGACGATAATAAAAACGAAGATTTGGAGAAACCAAAATGAAATTCTTCAGAGCAAAGCAAACGATCGATCACGGACACTGTCGCGTGACTGTACCACATGCCGCCGCACTGTGCGCGACGATATCCACAGAACTACCCGGCCACCCTAGGCCAAGCAAAGCGGGTAAGTACTACGTAGCGACGTGCCGTGCGTTGCATGAGAAAAAAGAGAGGGAAAAACGAGGAGTGCGCAGTCACGAGAGGCTCGACTCGACCGAGAAGGTGTGCATGCGTGCATGGCTCTTTTCGTTGCACTTGGACTCCCCACTCCCGCGCGTCTCGCTCCGACAGCTACCCCCTCGTCATTGGGTTTTGCGGCTGCGTGATTGCGCACTCTCTCTCTCCCTAGTGGCTCTCTCCTAGTGGCTGTGTGAGTCCCCACCCCCTCTCAGTCGGACTAGTCATAGTGAAAAGTTTTTTTTAAAGAAGGAAGACCCCGGGCTCTGTATCATGATGCATGAGGCCATATTATTAAGTCAAATAAATAAATTCATGTTCGAGTACAAGCACAGTCTGAATTGAAAAGAAAGCAAATGAAAACAATAAAGATGCAAAGCGCTACAACCGGCAACAACATGGCAAGATGACTAAATACCTAATCTATTGTTGGACCACCGTCCAAACCGTTTGCAGAAATCCTGAGCTATCATCTCCCATCGGATAGACCCAGTAACCAAAAACTTCATGGCCTCCGCGGGATTGAATAGCGACCAGGTACGGATCCAAGTGGTGGCCCTGTAGATTACGTGCAAAAAACTAATCCGAGTGTGTCTGTTAAAAACCATATCATTCTCGTAGTTTCATATAGCCCAAAGTAATACACATACTTCTATCCGAATAAGGTGTCGCAATAGTTGGATCAACCCCATTTAGCCACGTCTGAAATAACGTTTGAATACTATTTGGAGGTGTGATGTTAAAAGCTATATGAACTGAACGCCATGATAATATAGCCACCAGGCACTCGAGAAAGAGGTGTATAATCGTTTCATCATTATCACAAAAAACAACATCGTTGACTGCCCTCCCAATTATGCTTTGCCAAGTTGTCCTTAGTCAGAATCACCTCTTTATGAACGAACCACGTAAAGACTTTGATTCTTAGAGCACACTTTAATTTTTCAAATATGCGTCGATCTCGGTATTGGACCAGAGTTGATTAGGTTGGCATACATGGCTTTCATTGTAAACTGCCCATTCATCGGAAGTGTCCAGTGAATGGTGTCTGGCTCATCAGATAAATGGACGTCCATCAACCTCCTGACCAGATGTAGCCAATCATTCCATCGGTCTCCGACTACCGACCCGCGGAACTGAATATTTAGAGGTACAGACTGTAATATTGTCGCAATATATTCGTCCTTACGCTGCACAATATTATACAAAGATGCATATTGTGTAGCCAGCGGTGTCTCCCCTAGCCACATATCCTCCCATAATCTAGTAGACTGACCGTTCCCAATGATGAATTTGTTCTGTGGAAGAAGGTTGCTTTCACTCTCATCATCCCCTTCCAGAAAGGTGAATCATCGGGTCTAATGAAGACCTGGGCCAATGTTTTAGATTATAGGTATTTGTTACGTAATAACTGCATCCACATGCCTTCGGTCTCAACAAACAGCCTAAATAGCCACTTGCTCAGTAGGCATCTGTTGTTTACCTCTAGATTCTAGATCCCTAGCCCCTCTGGTCCTTGGAACGGCAAATTATATCCCATTTAGTAAGCATGTATTTTTTTTCTTAATTTCAGCGTGATGAGGATGTCTACCCTGGGTAGGGTCACAGACTTGACATCTGGGGCCCACCAATGGTCCCAGATGGGCATCAAAGCTCAGAAGTAGAAGTGCACTTGGT
>CBMN010038132.1:0-20465 GCA_000582825.1 Hordeum pubiflorum
CCCCCCCCCCGGTCATTAGAATCTTGATAGGTATGCATGATGGCCACGGTATACATCATCAGTTTCGATACAAGTAATCAAGCAATGGGATAAAAAGTTATCGCCTACACTGTTCCGCAAATCAGACTTGATATATTTCATTGCAGAAAATGTTCTCCCAACCATTGCAATGGCAAATAAGTTATTCGGCCTTGCTTTCACTAACGAAATCATCAGCATATAAATGAGCCATGGCCAATATGTTTTTTCACACAAAAAATTGAAGTCTGTGGTGATCTTCTTCTCCTCCAGGAAGGGGTGCTGCAGGGCAGATGCGCCCCGCACCACGCAAGGTACGCCGTTGAGCAGAAGCACCAAATTGCCTGGAGGGAAAATCGGAGAGATAGAGGGGTGATAGAAACGAGAGAGCAAAATATGGAAGATGATCCGGATCAAGCAGCCGGAGGTGGTGGCACTTACGAGACTGAGCACCAACTCCGGGCGCTGGACCGGGTACCACTCACAGCCAAAACGGAAGATGATCCTGATAGCCATGAAATTGTTGATGATTGCTGCAACATTTTTCTAAAAAGAATTTGTTGTATGTGTGTGTATGGCTGCACCTATGCATGCTAGAGCTAGACGTTGTATGTTCACCAAGGGAATAATGCAAAAAAAAAAAACTGAAAGATCAGCTTCCTGAACAAATCACAACGGAGAAAAAAAAACATCCGAGCATGTGAAATGCAACTGAGATGGTCACTTCTTTTTTCCTCTACTAGTTGTGCGTTAAGATACAGCTGCATTGTTGATGTTTTGTCTAAAAAAACTCAAACCTATGCATGCTAGATGCTTTGATTTTTATTTTATTTTTGCGGGGTAGATGCTTTGATTTTCAGTAGGATGCAAATGCTGCCACTCTCTGTATAAATAACTGAAACCTGAAGATGGACCGAGAGACGGAGCCTGGCGATAATAAGAATGAGAGACAGACTAGTGACACTTAGAGAATACTTCTGACTGAATATGGTCTGAAAATGTAAAACGATGAAATGACTGAAAATAATTGACAAACACTTATAGGTGAACAACATACATGAATGAAAGTAATTCAACAACTGATAGGCTGAATATAAACTGAAAAATAAATAAAAGTGAGGAGTCAAGGGAGGTGAGTGGTCCGTTTGACACTTGCTAGTAATAGCCGATCCAGTTAACAAAACAGAAAACAAAGAACAATAGTCCAACCCCGAAGTCGCTGATGTTAACCAAATTTACTATGGAAAGAAAAATGTTTAATGGTAAAAACGTTTTCAGTGTTTGCTTGAAAAATGTCAAGACTAAGAAAAAAACGAGTGTTCCAGTAAGCTTTGTGCATATGCAAAAACAGAATGCCGAATGTTGTTCTCTAACTGAGCTGAACTAAATGGGACCAAAAACTGAGTGTACCTCTAGGAAAAAAAGGAAAAAAAAACTCAACAAAATTTCGAAAAAAATAGAACAGGCGCGTGCGGGGGTGGGGTATTGACCACAAAACCTTCAAGCCCAAAGCTGCCTTGAGCTCCGTCGGCAACATGTGCAGCTCCTTCTTGGCTGCTACAGCCCTGGAAGCGACCATGCTGTCAGTGGGCTTATTGGCGTTGGTCCCGCAAAAAAATGATTTTGCCATAAAAGTTGTATCTCTGATTTCACAGCATGTATCTGATCATGGTGGGATTCGGCGCCACTGACACCGCATTCAGTCCATTTCCCAGCTATGTATGTGATCTGGAAAAGGAAGACTAAAGTGCTGAAATGATAAATGTATACTCCCTGAAAACTGATAAATATTGACTGAAGAAACGACAGTACTAAAACTAACACCCAATGATCCACTGTCATGTCGTGTCACCGCATGTGGACCTCAAGTTAGAGTTGCTCGATGAAAAGGGCTACATACAGAGAAATGTTGCTAAAGGAAAAATAGATGCAGAGAAGATAGCAACAGGTAAAATGGGGTGATTACCTTATCATTTAGAAGGGGAAAACTGAGTGGATGCAAGTGCAATACAATGAATATGACTGTACAATATAACACTGAGTATGACTGAAAGAAGAACACTGGATTGAACTGAAGAAATATGAATGAGTAAAAATAGTGAGTAATGAAGAAAGAACACTGAATAATGACTGAAGAAATAAACCTAAGAGATAACACAAATAAAAACTGAACAAAATTAAAATTGCATAATACAAAAAGTAACTCAACATAACTGAATATAAACTACTGACTAAAAATCTGCAAAAAAAAATGTCAGGACCGAGATAACTGAATTGAACGTTAAGAAAGGAAGTGCGAAGGAAGAAAAGGATAGATGCAAAAAAAGGGCTGGCGCTACTTCGTCACGTGATGATGATGTGCTATCCTCAAGGCTGTCGCTGTTGGACAGACCGACATCAGGTCATAGTTGGGCTGGTAGCCACCGCTCGATGACCTCTGAGCCGTAGAGTTCCTAGACCTTCTGCATAAACAAAAAAACACATGCTATGTAGTAACAGATGGATGGAATGTAAAATGGAGGATTTGCTAGCAGCAGAGGTAATGAACAGACAAAAAATAAGGCCAACAGAAACATTCCTATGCTAGTGAGACGTTGCCCCGAAACGGTTAAGTACTAATCAAATAGTAGCACCCCTTGAAAGAAAAGTTCACATAAAAAAAACATTCAGAGGACACTCCAGAAACATATCAAACAAAAAAGTGCAGGCATCTTCGTGTCCTGCAGCAAACCCATTCTCTAAAAAAAAATATATACAAAGTAATTGGCTGCCATTAGAAGCATTCACTAAGATCTTGAAAAACATATAATGTGCGAGCTCCCTCCTTGCTACTGCTGAGAAAAAAAGGTAACAAACACATGTACTGAATGACCTGAAGATCATGAAGCCACTATTCCCCTGCATCGCCCCCTGCGTTACTACTTGTTATACTATTATGGCATAACATCTTGCAGGAATTCTCCCTGACTGCTGCTGAGAAAGAAGATAACAATACATACACTGAATGTTCTCCCAGGAAAAAAACATTAAACATAATCTGCATAGAACTGACTACATCTCATGAGAAAATAAACCTGAGTAGGTCTCACAATCCCCTGAATCTGCATAGAAAACTGACTAAAATGCCAGACACATTACCCCCCAGAATACAATAAACAAAAAAAGCACTATGAACTAAGTCTGCATAAACGGGAATCTGCAACCTGACACAAAAGGCACTATGAAAACTGAATGAACAAAACCTGAAATAAATCCAGGAAAATGCAAGCACCGGTGCCAAGTCTAGGACTTTATCTCTGGTGGGCTGGTTTCACCACAAAGAACCTAACCATCCGATCTACGCTCAGTTCGCACATGACTGGCTATTAGGATGTTGTCTTGCGTAGACAGATAAGATGCATAGGCGCTATTAGGATGTCGTCAGGCAGGGATTCCACAGTCATGGCAATTTTACATGTTTATTAAACAAATATATGTGTGCTCACAGCAGCTTTGAACAAATAGGTGCCACTCAGACAACCTGATAATGGTTTCTGTTACTAAGTTACAGATACAAAAGAGGAGCAAACACACATCTGGTACTGCAACAGACCATCAAACACGGATGAAAGTTGCGTCGATCGGTACTTTAGTCCATCACAATAGAGAGCCAGTAGCATCACCAGCTGCCAATGTGGAGTGGGCACAGAGCACCCGGCCTTTCCATCCTTGCAGAAGCCACCGGTGATCCTCACTGATCATGAAATGCTTGTGGTAATGGTTCTTCACTTCGTCCTTGGGCATCAGAACAATACCAGGGTCCAATGGCAGCTGCCTTAGCCCCGGTCGCTGGTTCCGCGCCTGCCACTCCTTGCAGTTCTGAGGGAGCTCCACCCGGTCTGCACCTTCACAGGCTGAGGGGTGTTGGTGCCCACCCACCCTATTCGCCAGTAACCGGAGCAAGTCCGGCCACTGAAACCCGGTGCTGATGCCGTAGTGCAGAATGTGCAGTTTCCTCCTCCCTGCAACGGCCTTGTAGAATGCAGATGGTCTTGGTGGCAAAGAGCAAGCCCACCTCGATCAAACAGCACGCGGCCATGTGCAGCTGGCACGCCCTGATGAGCTCCACGGCTGAGGTGCGCTTCCCCATGAGCGATCCGTACAGCCGTCTCCCCGTGCCAGCCAGCCGTGCCTCCAGCCCCTGCCTAGCGTCCCCCATCGAAGGCAGCTGCCATAAAAAAAACTATTTTGGATTGGATACGTGAACCGCGGTCACGAATCTCAAAGCAAGGCAGCAATGGTTGTTTCCTCGCCGTTACATACCCTAGCCGTTAAAAAAAACTATTTTGAGCCTCCGGTGGTCAGGGTACTGGTAGAAGAACTTATCGACGATGTCCTCCTCCGTGAGCATGCGCGAAATGTATTCCAGGGTCACGTCATTCTGTGAGTCACCATGGGTCGTCGGAGGAAGGTCAGGGAAGACGGAGGGTGACAGTGGTGCTGGTGCAGGCTCGGCGAGGCCCAACAACTCCTCCGGTGTGGCAGCCATAGTGGAGTGCATGCTGTTCCTGATGGTGGAGCTGAGAGCGACAATATCTTGGATTTGGATTGGATAAATCATTTCCTACTCCATCCATTCCATGTGAAGCCAATAAGTACATCGTACAGTACGTTGCTGTCTATTGGAACTGGAACCACCGTAGCTTCAGAATTCACAAGGTTAGTTTAACCATCCACCGGCCGGCGCGATCGACCGGCTTCTGCACATACGGGCAAAGAGAGGCTTTTGAGAAAGACCATATCCATCTTGCTGTCGCAACCAGCCTTCTATCCTTGTCTGACCAGAAGCAGTCAACTTTCTTGTAGACATCGATTTATGTTTTAAAATGTCAGGCTGTTGTGAGTTCACGTGTAGTGGCACTAGCAGGTAAGATCATTAAAAGATCTCTAGTGTGTTATCCTGAAAATTGATTAGTTCACATGTAGTAGCAAGTTTGTACATGCATGCAACCTGTATTCCTGCTCCACACTTAGACACCTGCAAGTAGGCAAATGGAATTGTAAGATCAAAACGCAGAGAAAGCAACTACAAATTCAAGACATTCAGTTATTATCCTTTTTCTTTGAACAATTTCCAGTCATCCTTTTACACATGGCACTGAATTTATTGGTCCTCTTTACAGATTTTGTCCTCTTCTTCGGGTATCATGTCTTAATGAGATAACTGAACAAGAAACAGGAGGAGATGCCCCAGCTGTATCTTATTCTTATACTAATGTCCATCACCCAGACAACACACAACCCTATATATATTTTATCTTATACAGTTGAGTACAAGAAAAGAGCTAAGAAAATGCAACATCAACTGAATTGCTTCAAGCTGTCCGACAGGTATTGGATGAGTCAGATGCATCTTTCAGGTTGAGAGCATAAACCACACTACAAACAGTATATAGTATTAATACCATATCTGCTTATGTTCAACTGCAGGAAGGAGAAAAATCCTAATGGTAGGAGCTAGCACCGTCTGCCTCCCATGTTGAATGAGCCAAGAGGATGCGACCCTTCCACCCCTGGAGCAGCCATTGTTGATCCTCGTCGATGACAAAGTCCTTGTGATATCCATTCTTTACCATGTCCCTAGCCATCTTAACAGTTTCTTTGTCCAGTGGCAGCTGCCTCAGGCCTGCCCGTTGGTTTCTGACTTGCCAATGCTTATATGTCTCGCCACGCTCCACCCGGTCCTTTCCCTCGTATGCGACGGCGTTCAGGACGACCCACCCAAAGACGTTCTCCTGCACCAGCCGCAGTTTGCTCTCCCATGGCATGGTTGCGTCGAGCATGTCAAACATCGCAGAGTAAAAGAAGAGGGCCCCTCGGAACCGTGACAGGAAGAAGGTGCCATAGGAGGCATTCGCCGTGCTCTGGACAAACACGTCCGGCTTCATCTTGCTGATGTTGCTGAGGACAACGTCGCGGGGGTTCGGGCTGCCTACGACGACGCACTCATCCATTAAGGTCCTGAAATTGTACATGTCGTTCACAGCAAGCACCTCATCCGGTTCCAGGTCCAGGTTCTCGACGCAAACGGTATCCCACTGCGCCAAGATGGCACGGTACTTGAATGGCACACCCAGCTCTCGGGCAATGTCGGTCAGCCGATTACCGACCTCCTCCATATGCTTTCCTGGGTGGAGTCCGGGCTGCGGGAGGTCAATGTGGGTGATTCTGACTTCTGGCGAGCCGCCATCCCTTGCAGCCAGCAAGCGCAGAAGTTCTGACCACTGGAATCCATAACAAAAGCCATAATCAACGATGTGCAACCTGCTCCTCCCCACCGCCGCATTGAAGATGGCCCTGTTGGTGAACAAGAAGGATACATTCCTGAAGCAGCACGTTGAAATGAATACTTGGTAAGCCTCTGAGAGTACCACGGCAGAGGTAGCCTTTGCCGTAAGCGTCCCATACACCTGGCTGCCTGTGCCGGCGAGCCGTGCCTCCAGCCCCTCAGCGAACCAGTAGGCAAGCCGCTGTATGCCATCACCAGTGGGTGAGGCGTGCTGCTGGATCTCCATTAACAACTCACCTGCCCTCCGGCGGTCATCCATCACCGCCATGGCGCAGTGGATCAGCAGCGTGTGCAGGTCAATGACCCGTGCCTTGCTCTTTCTCCCCTTCTTGTTACTGTTCCCAGTCTCATTGTCCAAGGAACTGCACATTTGATCGAAGTCGAACACCTCGCAGGCACGAGCTTCGACTAATCTGTTCGTCCTACCGACATCAGCCTCCGCCTCGTCGCTCCAGTCCTTGCGGCCGCTGCCACTTTTCTCTTTTGGTTGGTCCTGCTCACCGGTGGTCACCAGCTCACAGTTTGTGGGCAAGAACTTCCTCGCCTCTTCCATGCCCTTGAGGAAAGCGGTGCTAAAGATGTGAAAAGTGTTATACTCTCCATTGGCGAGCAACACCAAGCTGCGGACCTCATCAACGCCCTTGAACTTGAAGATGGCTGAGCTGGGAGAGTGCACCTCGCTGGCCAAGGCGCTGCCTTTGTCCGCCATTAAGGTGGAGGCATGCATGCTGGAAGAGAGGATTTGGGCAAAGGGCTGCTGGGCTTTGAGGAGCGCAGGGTTATCTTCGTCAACATCATCATCCTCCTCCATGAGGATTTGTGTGATATATGGGAGTGCCAGGTGATCCTGCATGGCAAACCGGTTGCTGTCATCGTGGGTCATCAAGGGAAGGTCTGGGGACACTGGGGAGATGGGAGTGGCAGCCATGGTGATGGCAAAGCTCTTCCTGGAATGAATGGAAGGGAATCATGAAGGTATAATGTTGGTCTGCCAAGCTTGTCCCCTTGGAATCACCGAATTGTCTCCAACCAGAAAGAACAACAGAGCAGCTGTTTTCCTGATCATCTAGGTGTGATGTGACTTCCTTGTTCCATTTCCTTGTACGCGAGAATTACATCGAAAACAAATTGATATGTAAAAATCAAGAAGAAAATCATACATGTACATGTTCAGGTACTATTTGCATGTCCAAATCTTTGTGCAGTGCAAAAATAATAAAATGATGAAGGCTAACACAGTACCTTTTTTGCACGGAATTTATTTTAAAAGTGAACTTAATACCCAAATATGTACATGTGTTCAATTTTTTACAAACTTTTCAAGTTTGCGAACAGACTTTTTTAGAGGGTATAGGTGAGATCGGCTGCCAAAACACTGCACTAAGCATGACGTGTTTTACTCTGCTTCTGATGTTTGGCAAAATGAAAGCGCAGCATACATTGACACACACGACCCACTAATCCCGAGTCCTTAGCTGCAATTCAAATTGTATCTCAGTTACATGCATACATAGTTACATCTACTACTTTGTTGCACATGAATGTTGAAGGAAAAAGTAGTGCATAAACACAATTATTTAAGTGGAAGCTTAGAAATTATGCTGATATGTCAAAAGAGTAAACAATATGCTGGGAGAGGCCAAAATACACCTAGTTAAAATCTTGAAGATTCTATACTTTGTAATAAACTTACTGTCCAGAGTTGTTTTAACGATGCAAAGGATGAACCATCCACATCTAGACATAATGGCAAATATAGCTAACTACCGAGTATAGAAGAGTACCAGCTCATTCCCAGTAGGATAAAAACCATCATCACCATCGACATGCATAATCAAACCTCAAGGATCTGCACCAATTATCCAAGGAGATGCTTTCATCCAGCTTGCATGCCTATCATGTAAACTCTGCAGTAAGATAGTGCTAGGTGCCCACAATTATTTGCAATATAATCTTGCAGAATTTCAAAACATAACACACAATAATAAAAAAGCACATAAAAAAATCCCACACAGCACATGAACTCATCAAGGCTGGAGTTAGATGCTCAAGGATCACTAAAAATGATAGTGCAAATGTAAAACACAGCAATCTTCTCCTTCCGATAAAGCCTGGTTACACCCTATGGATTTGAGACATGAAAAATATGCAAGTGGCAGAAAGTGAGTACATGAAAAACCAGCAACAGGTGCAGCAATTAAAAACATTTCTGGAAATATGATAATTTGATGCTTTCCTTCACTCAGCATTCCTTAATCTTGTAACTGCTACATGCTCATCACTCAGAATTTTATACTTTCCTTCGGCGCTTCAAAATCAAGAAATGGCAGAAACTAACCAGGAAATGCCCATGCTTAATCCACAGTCCTACATCCCTGCCACGATCTGCATACTTGACCAAATCAGTAGCCTCCTTCAGGCCTGCAAGGAAACAAATAAACACGTCATCACATGATGCTACGAACTTTTAAAGGTGAAACCATAGAGATAACTAGCAATAAAACCAAGCAATATGGATGTACAGAGGCTCACTCAGTATTCGTTGCTTGCTGCTCTGGTTTGCTGTGGCCATGTGAAGCACAGTACATAACAAAATGCAAGCCATTGGACCGATATCTGAAACCGAAGAGAAATGGCAGGGCAGTATGAAGATGAGCCTAGAAATGTAACACAACTGGAGTAACATCCAATCTGCATCTGTGCTAATGAACGCAGTGGTGGGCTGGTGGCTGACAAGAACATCGATCGAGTGCAGATTTCGTTTGTTCAAACTTATTTCACACATCGGTCTCCAAAACGCTATCTGCATATATGCTGATCTTCATACGCTAACCGTCCAGGTTAAGAAGATTTGACCTGAACGAAATTGCTGCTCTGGCGTGGCGTATTCACCTCTCGGTACAAAATAATTAGCCAATGCTGTAATGCCCGGCGGGGGCAGCAGCTTGGCAGCACGGCGGCCGGGAGCGGGGGCTGGTAGGGGAGCAGCCAAGGCAGAGTCGGCGCCCGCCCCCGGCCGGGGCCCCGGGTGCAGGAGATCGGCGAGGTTGGGGTAGCGCGGAGCGGTCAGCAAGTGGACGGCGGGGGGAGGGGCAGACGGAGACGGCGGCGGACCACGGGAGCGGCCAAGCCAAGCAGGGAAGGGTCGAGCCAGCCGGCCGCTAGCTTCGGGCCTCGTATGTGTCTGGGCAGGTGCTACGGTAAACCCCATGCCCAAGCCCAATACAAAAATCTACGTAGCCGAAACAAATTCCCACGTAGGGCCCAGCCCCGCCAGGCCCAAAGGGAAGTGCCAAATAAATATATATTTTTTGTGTGTTAAAAAAACATATTTTTATTTTTCGTTTCTAAAAGAACATATTTTATTTTTTGAGAAAGTTATGTGGCACCCCTAAAAAGGTTATCTGCCAACCACACAATTTTCGTACAGATCCGAACGTTAACCATGATTTATTTTTCTTCACGTTAGCACTTTCCATATTTTATAGCCCCAAAAATCATGCTAAAGCTGAGAATTAAACTCAAGGCTTCAATATTGAGATCCTGGCCACTTACCAACTCCCCTACTAGTTCTTATCAAGTTCGAATAAAATACCATTATTCAATCATCTTTGTCTCCTCCAGACGTCCCTCAAACATACCCAAATAACTTTATGTATAACGAAATGATAATTTACGCACCACTGACCTAATAACCTATGTATAAACACCAGCGGTTGTTAAACATGCTTCGATAGATTCCGTGTAAATAGCATGGTAATTTACACACCACGAACCAGATAAATTACGTACAAACAACATGGTAACTGTCAACCGGAGAAGAAATAAATGTTAAAACATACCCCCAATAACTTATATGTTAATAGCATGATAATTTACACATCGTAGACCTGATAACCATACATAAAAACACATCGATAACTTTTTCACCCAGGAGAAAAAATTATTGAAACATACACCGACAATTTCTGTGTAAATGGCATGATAAGGGATGCATCGCAAACCTAATAAATTACATACTCCCTCCGTTTCTTTTTAGTCCGCATATAAGATTTGGTCAAAGTCAAACTTCGTAAATTTTGACTAACTTTATAGAACAAAATATTAACATTCATAATATGAAATCAATATTACTAGATGCATCGTTATATTAATTTTCATAGCATGTAGGTTTAGTATTGTAGATGTTGATATCTTTTGATATAATTAGTAAGTGTGCACGTGCAACGCACGTCATAACCGTAACATAAAAAGTTAGCATTCATTCAAATTAGAAGATACATAGTTCAACAAAATAAACTAATTTCCTCTTTAGGTTATATTCATAAAAATTCTCACATGTCGATTAGTTGAAATACTCGGAAATTTTTATCCCAATACGTAATCGACCGTTTGAGCATAGAGAGAAGGCATGTTCACATACCTCTGAAAGAGCTATGAATATCTATTTATGCTGAATATAAGAATGCCAAGGGCCACGACACTGCTTTTCGGTAGGAGACAGACATCCCAATGGTTATGGTGATGTTGCTTAGTTCGCCAAGAACGCATGATAAAGAGAAAATGATTGTTTAACACGACAAAGAAAAATGCGGTAACAGAGCGCACACGAGGTTCTTGAGTGCAGACATTCATCTAGTCATATAAATGAACCAACCTTTCTAGTGTTGCAGCCAAAGCCGTAAACCGAGGTGCATAGAATTATGCATGACTCGGTGGGTAGCTCCGTACCGAATGTAACAAACCAAATGCAAGGGAGATCTCAGAAGTACATGTAGCATAAAAAATAGGCACAACTTTTGCCTCTTTATTGCCAATCTAATGCATGTTCAATTCGTAAAGGCTGAATCCTTCTCCACCACATCCTTACATCACAATACCACACCATCCATCACCCATTCTCAAAAGTTCCAGAACTACCCAGATTCTAATTTACATGTACAATGTGCAAAACTAATATATATGCTAGCACCGACAGTACCACCTAGAAAGTATCTTACGGTAGAATTAGCAACTGTACCTCGTTTAGGAAAATACCATAGTATTGCGCATCTTCATGAACCCTTATTAGAGCAAGAGAAAACAAATTAAATATATTGATAACTGCACTACAGACAGACAAAATCACCATATATCTTAGTCTGTTGATAGCACTCCATCACTAAGAACTACTGCAGGGAGCAATACATTGTCCAATACAAGAAAATTATAGAGCATACTACTGTACATTTTCTTACTACCTATGGCCAGCAACAACCTCAACTCTTGCTACTGTACATCAAGGTCATTTGCCTGCCAAAGGAAATGGCAAGTACACCCATTCTTGGTAGTAGGAGGCTGCGGCGCGATTTCTTGGTCTCCGGCGGCAGCGGTGCTAGCTCTTGATTGTCGGCCGTGCGGCCGGATTGTACCTTTGGGATGGCACGGTGAGGTCCTCCATTGCTGCCCAGGCGAGCAACTAAAATCACAAAAAATGTGTTGCATGTTGTGTGAAAGAAAAACAGTTCAGATGCACATCTGATCCTCTATTTGGAAGTTTGAAGCCTATGTTTTATGAGAAGCAGCAACTAACGATTTGTACATCTCTGTTGTAAATTAGTTAATTTTCATGTGGTACCACACTGTTATATACTCCCTCTGTAAAGAAATATAAGAGCGTTAAGAACAGTATAATAGTGATCTAAACGCTCTTATATACAAGATAAAATTTTAGCTTACATCTGCATGAAAATTGGCAGACTGTTATATACTACAAGATAAATTTATACCTTACATCTGCATAAAAATTGCACATCTCCCTTGGTTGTCTCATGGCGTCGCTTTTTGCTTGGCAGATTCATGGTGTTGTATGGCTATCACAGGGTGTGTTAAATATATGATGAAACGGTATTGCGGAAGATGCCGATCCTGACAACAAAAGCTAAGCAAGCCAATTCAGCAGCATCATCCTCATATGGCTGCATGTGTATATCTTCTCAGGACATGCCATCTCAACACGTACAGACTCAACCCTTTTCTAAAGTCTGAACTATTATTCCAGTCACAGCTACAAGAGAAACTTTAGTAGTTTGGCATTTTGATTTGTGGACATACATAAAATTAGAAGCACGATAATTACGAAAATGTACTCACTCCAATAGCTCTTTCCGCAGACTTAAAGTCAAACCTGAAGTTATCATCCTTAATCACGGTCTCTCAGAGTCCCACAGATGAATCCACTTATGTTTCCTTGACAATATTAATATTTCCAATATGAATTACTCGGACTGGTAAAACTCTGAATATAGCTGCCTGTAAGATAAATCAACAAAGGTGCAAGTCAATATATTTCTAAAATTGGCATTCTCAATAGTTTGTGCATAATACGACTGGGACCCGTTTTTCCTAATTGATGACAATTATATCTGCCTCATTAATTTCTACAACCTCAATATCTGACTGTGAGTATAGGACTATAGGTAATGCAAAGGTCATCCATGATGAGCAAGGTAGTCAACTCAACCCTGAGTTATGGAATGCTTGAGGAGCGGATGGATGGACCTCCTTGAAAGGAATGCCTAAACACAAATTCAGCAGAATATTTATTCAGTCAAACGATAAAGACCCTGCGTGTTCAGTCGAAAATGTAAAGATCCTGGGTAGAAGAACATATCTTACGTCACAATGTCATGAATTAGATTTGATGATTCAAGCCCAACTTCTCTCAAATCTCAATGCAGCGATGACCTTCAGACATCGGAATTAGTTTGGGACGATAGCAATGGTGCCGCGGATGAATGGACCTCCTCCTTCCGAGTCCGGATGAACGACGACGGAGGCGCGGATATCTCGGCCACCTCGTCGCCTCCGCGGTCCGCGCTCGTCCTCTTGCCCGGCCTCATGCGGAGGAGGAGGAGGGAGGCAGCACAGAGGAGCGGTGGTCGGATGGGCAAAGGAGACGCGGGTGCATTAGTTACAGAATCCCTCGTGCCTGTCGCCTCGCCGGGGTCGTCGTCTCGCCGGACAGGGCAGCAGCGGCGGAACCTGCTGCCGCAGTAGGGAATCGAAGGGAGCTGCCCGGCGTTCCCGCTTTCGGACAGGGCTGGCCGGCTGGGTAGGCACGACGGCAGGCGGCGCTGGCGGGCAGGGACGCGGCCATGCCTAGGGTTCGTCCAGTCGGGAGAAGGGGCAGCGGGCAGCCAGTTGGTTCGTTCAGTCTCGATCGCTATGAACTATGAGAGGCAGCCAAAAAGTACGTTTTAACGGAACACGTATTTGGCGGACGAATTTTTGGCAGAGCACGTCCGGCGGACTGAAATTGCTAAATGCTAACCTAATGGTCCATTAGATTAATCCAGACTGTTAGATCTAATTAGGTGGAATAATCTGATGGTACTGGGTACACCTAGCGGGTGGGTTTAGAAAAAGAAAAACTTCGCTTGTTTATTAGTAGTAATAGATTTGGTCAAACTTTGCATCGATTGACTGTGATCAAATCTTATATACAGACTAAAAAGAAACGGAGGGAGTACAAACACATTGATAATTTTTTGTTTGGCACAGAAGAAATAACACTCATACAAAAAAAAGATGGGGATATATAAGTATCTCTCATGCACCGAGAAAAAAAATGTCGCCGACTTGCTAGTGTACAAAGTACACAGATACAAGAAGAAGGGGGAGAAAAGTGTGTGCTCTGTGGCCTGCTGGCGCGGCCATATGATCAAGCGATCGTGGTCTAGTTTCCGGGGGCTTCGAAAAGCCCAGATTAATTACTCCCGTGGATGATATTACGGTGGACCCCTCTGATTAAGTTGCGCAGTCGTCGTCTTCGGTCTTCACTTCGCGTTCTCCATGCATGGTTGGTAGCAATGTGTGGCGGCGGCAGAGTCCGTGTGCTAAGTGTACACGCGTCATCAATAACGTGACTTTTGCTTCGGCCGCGTCCGCCTACACCATCTTGCCTCGTTGGTCTTTAGCGACGTCGATGTTGTTGGAGATGGAGTACCATGCATGGTTGGGCTCGACTTGGACGTTGTTGATGAATTTCTAGCTTTGACAAATGTGTGAGGGGTACGCCTCGCGGGAGTAGAAGATTTGAAGGGGGAAAAGGAGAAGAGATGGACGCGCGGGACACGGAGTGTACACATCCGGACATGTTCACGTACATCGTCGCCAATATCAAGAAAGTCGCCGCCTCGCATGTTCAAGCGGCCGAAGTGTCGTCTCCAGCGACGACGAAATCGCCACCTTGCGTCGCCTGGCGCGGCGGCCACAGATGAGTCACACGTCAATGAGCGTGCACGACCGACATGGAGTGTTGATGATCATGTTAGAGTCCATCTCCACGGCGGATGCATCTGGACCGGGAGCCGCTGCGCATGAACAGACCCCTGCATGTGTCTTTGCAGATATTCGTAGCCGAGATGCTTGGCAGATACCAGTCTAATCAAGGGTTGGATCATTGAGAATCGAGAGGCTACTAAAAAGGATGCTCACATATAAGAAATCTGATAACCTCAAGTTGGGATATCATTTTATCGACAGTACTACGTACTATATAGCTAACAAAGACAAGGATGAAACTGTGGCAGATGAATTTACTTCTTCTTCTAAGCAACCACACAGAAACAAGCCCCAAATTAAATTAACAGCAGCCAGACACGAGGTGGTTAAAAGCTGAGGCCGAGCTGCAGCCCGAAGGCGGCGTGGAAGAGGAAGAGCGTCATGATGCTGCTGCCGAGCAGGCCGTGCGCGCCTCTCAGCCCAGGGTTCCCCTGACAAAAGCAGCATCACATCACAGGTACAGGTTATCTATCTATCGATGTGAGCCATTGCTATGTACTCGCTCTGTAAAGAAATATAAGAGCGTTTAGATCACTAAACTGGTAATCTAAACACTCTTATATTTGTTTCCGGAGGGAGTACTAGGAGTTTTCCTTGCATGTTGTGAATTTCCAAACTGAAGTTACCTCGAACAATGTTGGCAGGAGAGACTGCACGGTGAGGAGCGCAAGGCCGATGACGCCGGTGACCGCGTGAGGGCTGCAAATTGAAGCAAGCCATTCCAAGGGTGAAGCCAAGCTAGTGTGCACACTGTTGTTGTGAATTTGTGGGAGGTGTGTGCACACATGTACCTTTCGAAGATGGGTTTGCCGGAGGTGAGGAGGGCGGTGACCCCGCCGGTGGCGCCGAGGGCGAAGAAGAAGAACATGCCGCCCAGGAGCTTGGGGTGGAGGTCCTTGGCCTTGGCCTTCTCCTCCTGTATATATGCATTGCATTCGCGCGGGTGCGTCAGGTTGATGTTACAAGCGCTGTGCTTGTGATTTGATTGGTTATTAAGCATGTCATGTACAGTATGTATGCAAATGTTTGTGATAATACTCACAGGGTCGTCTGACAGCTTGATCCTGAACCCCAGGTACGTCCCGTACCCACCCATCGCGAACAGCACCACGGCCTGAAAGAAACAAACAAGAATATTATTTTCTTCTGATTTGGTTTGGGGCCGTTTTTTCATGGCGAGGAGGAAAGAGCAGAGCAGAGAGCAGGGAGCAGGGAGTACCATGTTGCCGGGATGGCCCCAGTGCACGAGCCAGTCGGGGAGGCTGAATGTCCTGACCAGCTCCACGAAGGGCTCGAACGCCGCGGTGATCGGCTCCGCCCCGGGCAGCAGCGCCGCCAGCAGCAGCGGGTACGGCGCCAGCGAGTAGAGCCGCGTCGTCGTCCTCGCCTCGCCGGCCACCACGGAGAGCCCCTCCCTTGGAGCTTCGGTGGCGGTCGTGGCCGGGTGGCGGCGCGGGGCGGGCAATGCCGCCCGGCGCGTGGGCGCGCGGCGAGGATTCGGCGGCGATGACGACGACGCCGCCCGCGGGCGGAGGACGAGGGAGCTGCTCGCCATTGTCACGGCGCCCATCACCGAGGAGTATGCTGAAACCTCCGAGACGTCTGGGGTTTTAGTCAGTCGGGTGGCGATGGGTAGGATAGAGTTGGGGGCGTGGAGAATGCTGGAGCGTGGAGAGCGCCGGGCCAAGTGACGCGAGGAGGCCACGCGCACCCCCACCCCACCCTTTGGTAGTAGGTGAGGTGACACACAGGACGAGTCACGGGGAATCCATGATTTGCCACTGGAAAGTGAGCTTGTCCTCGGTCCCTCACTAGTCACTGCCCATGCCCACACAGTACCAAGAGAATGGTGCCCATGCCCACCGCACACAAGCGGATGCAGGCAGCCCCACCCAAATCATTGGTCGATAGGCCATCCAGGACAATGCATGAGCCAAAATACCCCCAGACAAAAAAAAAAGAGAAGCAAAGCCATCTCACCACACTTTCAGCAAAAAGGTGAACCATGACAAAAAAAAAATGGTAGATAATACTTCCCTCCGTTTTCTAACGTAGTGTGTCCGCGTTTTTCAAGATTTAAGTTTAACCATAAATTTAACCAACGTGAACGACTGCGGCGGGAGCAAAAATTATATCATTGAATTCGTATTTGAAAGAAGTTTTCGGTGGTATAATTTTTGCTCCCGCCACAGTCGTCCGCGTTAGTTAAATTTATGATCAAACTTAAATCTTAAAAAGCGTGGACGCACTGCATTATGAAATGGAGGGAGTAAAGAAAAGAACTAATCACAATATCTATCTTTCAAAGATTCACTAAAAAAACACTCAATTCCCTCGATATCAAGCTAGAGATCCCCAGGCATTCGACGCAGCAATTTTTGAGTAATCCTGAGCACCAAGTCAGAATTTCATCGCGTGGAGCAGCCAAAAGCGTATGTATGCCTAATACAAACCCTCTGTATATTTCCAGTTCCCGGCCCTTAACTTCGCAGGCCGGCCGGCAGGCAGGCTAATCGGACAATCCCGCAAAAATGAGCCCAGCTCCTAGACAAGGTTTCCGTGGGCCAATGCCAACACCGTTGCAACCCAAAAAGAACAGAGACCAAAAAGAATCATCGGCGAGCACGGCATACTCGCGCATATACGAGCGGCGCTGTTGTACAGGGAGGAGGGGAGGCGAGGGCGGGTCATCAGGGGCTGAGGGCCACGGCCACGCCGAACCTCGACGGCGAGCTCACCACCTTGGGGTCGTACTCGGCCGAGAGCGTCACGTACGACTTGGGCCTCCACTCGTGCTGGCAGAGCAGCCCGGCCTTCCCGCTGTTGCTGAACCTCGTCTTCACCGTCGTGGACGGGTCGAGCGCGTGGGAGCTCCCGACGGTGAAGTAGTTCTCCTTTGTTTTCAACCTGTGCGTTACCTCCGCCGCCACTGTGCTCGTCGGGCTGAACAGGTGGATGCAAGAGGCTTTCAGCGTCTCGCCTTTGTCAGCCCTGTGTAGCAAAAAAACAAAGCAAGGTTTGTTAGGGAATGGCAAGCGAGGGCTTTGTTGACCAAAATGCACCCGGTGATCAGACTTGCAGATGATTTCCAATATAGGAAAGACGTATCAGATGGAGTTTGTCAAGAGAAAAAAAATTGTAATCCTGGAGACAGACATCTCAATGCGTTGTATGGTGTTGCTCCCCTAAAAGTTACCAGTATTATCCTATATGATGATATTTTAACCATCTACAGGTTCAAACTTCAGCCCAACTTGAAGCTTCCGCTTTAGACAATTCAATTAGTCAAGTTCTTATTTCTAAAGCAAAACCAAACAACTATGTGGGCAAATTTTGCAAGCAGGCATGTGTAATTGGCTACATTCAAGCAATGTGTCACAATGCAGATGTTGTATGCATGAAGCCTGAACAAAGCAGAAACTTGCTAAACTTACAATAGTAAGGCGGCAGAAAAATCATCTTTGGTATAGCTGATTCCTGAGTTGTACTTGGTAACAGAAGCTGAAGTACTGTCAAACCCAACCTCGCCACCGACGGAGAGTTCATTTGTGCCTATAGTTGTTGCCAGCTCGATCACAGGTGCCGACGTCAAGCCAATGGTTGAATTCAGTGCAAAGCGATCATGGAGGTATTGCAAATCGAGCTGTCAATGAACAATAATTAGTAGAAAAACACTAGAAAGTAACATGATATGGTGAAGTGGTGGGGTTGAATGTTGATTATAACCCAATTTTCAGGCAATAGATAAATATAATGTGACAAAAAAATCAAATCCAGCTTATCTAGACTCGCTGAATGTATTACTAGTTTGCTATAGCACCAACTTCCCATATTTTCAGTAATATCGATTGTCCCTCCAAAGCAAAATATACCAACCTTCCCTGACTTTTGATCAGGAACCTTGAAGCTGAAAGAAGTCCTCAAACCAGGGACTACTTCATCAAAAGTGACGGCGGTTGACACCTGCAGGAGCAAAGACTAGTAAGATACATAGATAGACGATGCTTAACTCTCACGTGCCATAAGTTAGGAAGACTGGGAAATAAGAATATTCAGTCTTCAGAAATGAAACACCGAGCTAAGAACACAGCTGCATAGATATGATAGTCTATCTACATCTCACATTCAGAAATCAACAAGTTGGCTATGTCAGCAAATTCTTTATAGCCTCAAAACGGAAGGCCGTCCAGCATTACATATAATATTCATTAATCATCTGTTTAACAAAAGCCAAATTAAAACCTATGTCTTACTCATTTTGGCACTGCATGTTACTTAGTACTATCTTCTCATATACGTTTATGAGGACGGGGCCAAAATAGCAGAACCTATTTGAGAAAATATAAGCAACACTATCCTGAAGTCTTTGTACATAAATACAGGCATATAAATAAGAATAGAGAACCAAAAATTACAAGGGCCTTACCTTGGAATCGCAATCTATTGTGACATCAACAGTATTTCTACCACTTTTATATTGTGTCCGTATGTCACCAATGAAGAGTTCATCGAACTTCACACCAGAGGCTGTGACACTCTGCAATAATAAAATAAAGGCAATATAATTTAGTTAACAAGCAAGCTAGTTAAGACATTATCTTCACACACAAAAAATACTCAATGAGTTAAATGGCGAGTGTCTTACCAAACCAGATTCGCTAGTTGTTGACCATGAAAACTTTTGGTCAAAATTGTAGTCCTTGTACAAGATATCTATAGAGAAATAAACATATGAGACAGTTATTAGAAGACACTCATAGATTCAGATGACAAGTACAACCAGACGAAGCTTAATAATACCGAAAACCAAAATAAACAAAGCACAAAATTAATCTGTATTTACCAGACAACATCAGATAAAGACTGGAAACGGCTATTGCTCAAACTATTTATAAAACAACGAGATACTACAATAATATGAGCAATCAACAGCCCAAATCCCGCTCCGCAGAACAGTTGGGTCATATACAGGGTTTCCTCAGAGTTAAGCCGTTATTTCTTTATAAACACGGTCCATCTGTGCCGATCATAGGAATGCAATAACGGTTTACAGTTGGCAGGTATATACAAGATGAGCAATCAGCAGCCCAGAAACCACTCCGCAGAACGGTTGGGTCATATACAGGGTTCCCTCGGAGTTGGGCCGTTATTTCTTTATAAACATAGTTCATCTGTGCCGATCATATCAATGCAACAACGGTTCACAGTTGGCATGTATATATGGGACTACACATCAAACTAATGCAGTAACTGAAAAGGAAGTTGAGACGAGAGTGTCCATTCAAAAATTATCATACAGCTCCACTAATAATGAGCAAAGCGATCATTAAGTGCAGTGGATTCAACGCGAGCCGTTCGAACATATGCTTCTGTCTTTGAACAAACTCTATCTAAAAGATACCAAGAAATACACTACATTCTTATGACCAGCCACAACAAAATTGAATCACCAAGGCGCACAGGCGCATAGGTTGGCATGCGGTGCGACAATTGAGTGCCAGGGAAGGGGAAGACGCCTACTACCTTTTGCTTTCTTCCCAAAGCTCGGGAACGGAGCCGGGCCTTTGCTCATCCTTCCCAATCAGCAGCAGCTCGAGCCCTATCTGTGGAACCAAGAAAAAACAAAACTTGACCGTATCAGCAACACGATCAATCGACGCCACAGGGAAGAAGCGGGGCCGGCGGGGGCGGATCCGGGCGGCGCACCGGCCACGCGGGAACCGCGGAGAGAGATCAGTGAGGTTTAACTAATCGCCGGATGCAGATACGCGAAGCTCGTACCTCGAGTCCCAAG
>CBMN010038137.1:2261-21812 GCA_000582825.1 Hordeum pubiflorum
TATAAATACGGTCAAACATAAAAAAGTTTGACTTCCTAACAAAGTTGGAAGTACATTCTTTAAACGACGGAGGGAGTAAAGGGCAAGAGCTGCATAAGTCAACATGGTAATTAAAGTCTTACAACCATGTGTCAAACTGGTGGTATTGGACATTGTGTTGTTTGGCACGATGGCAAACCCATGCCTGCATTTCCTGCTAGCTCACATGATACTATTTTTCCGGCTTCCTGATAAAAATATGTGGAAAATTAGCTTAGCATCGTGTAGCTTCAAGAGGAATGAAAAATTTTTGAAACAGCTGAAAGTGTTTTTCAAAACATGCGTCTCCTTTGTAGACTATACAGGTAGACGTGCACAGATGTTCCAATCAAAAACAATGTTTGGCAATCCTGACGTACATAATATCAATGTAACCACCCTAAAATTCAAGGAGTATAAAGTACTTATATTTCAGGATCGAATCTAAAGCTCGGAGTTGCTGGGTGGTAGCCAAGTCTCCATATAGAGGTGATAGAATGTGTGGAGACATACTTCTCTTAAAATGTAAATCCGCAATGTACAGCGGCTACAAAAGATTGGAAATTAATTATCCTCGTATCTAACGTAAGCTTGCTGCCACCATACACGGCAAAGGCACTAGTAGCAGATTTTCATGCTAATCAGAAAATAAACGTATGCACATGGTAAATATCATAATTAATGAGATCTCCCGCAAAAAAAAAAATCATAATGAGATAAATATTAGCATAACTGAGACTGGAAGACCACAGTACAAGATGGATCAACAAGAGGCAAATCTTGCAGGGACTTTATTCCATTGGATCACAACCTTCCTTCATCACAGGGAATTTAGGAGGCCAAACCATCATAAAGGGTGTGACTCCATATATGTATCTATCCTCTTGTGTAACCTCATAAACCTTCTTTGCCTCCTTGCGTTTAATATCAAACAGGTAGAGGACACCATCCGTCTCCAAGAAAAGAAACCCTGAAACGACCCCAACTTCATGTACACTAAGAGCAGGATTACCCACATCGTCAAACATTCTAGTTGACATCATTTGATGGGCACATATCTCACGCAAACAAATGTTATCTACAAGTAACCAGTTGGCGAGGCCTTCCTTATCCATCATGTAAAGCCAGATGCGAAGATGTGATCCTTTTACATGGATCAGATGGACTCCGGAATCATTTGCAAGCGACATGTGCGTGCTCCGATACTCCACCTCTTCCGGGAGGTTAACGAGCGACAAACATGAGGACGTGAGATCCAGCGAGAGTAGCATATAAATGTCGCTCACAAGGGCCAGATTATAGATCTTGTCATGAGAAATCAAATTATTCAATGCCAGCACAATTCCCTTGTTTTCAATTACAGCCGAAGAGTAGATGGCCCAGATATCGCCCTCTAACACATAGACATCCCAAACTGACAGCTGCTCTTTACTCCCTATCGCCAACAAGAAGTAGGAGATGCCTAGCTCGCCGCCGCCATTGCGGAGGATATCATGGTAGTAGTATGTGAAGCCGTCATGGATGCTGGTGTTGGGAACTGGTGGGAGGATGGTCGTGTATGTTGCAGGGTACAGGGGGCAGTGCACCATTACTTCGGGGTGCCCGTGCCCGTGGAAGGTGAGGACGAGTCCGTTCCAGCAATCCAGGTCGAACCAGGCGCTGCGCAACCAGTCGCTGCGCAAGGAGCCCAAATTGAAGCTAGCGCGGCGGACGACAGCGGCGAGCTCATCAGGGGGCTGAGGCACCGGCACGAACCACGGGGATTGCTTGTCCGCGGACGTATGAGCCATGGTGACGACGTAGAAGCCGAGAAGACTGGGCGGGTGGAGGTCGCTGAAGCGACGGAGGAAGGCGGGCGCGGAGGCGAGGCGAAGCCAGCGCTTGCAGACGAGGGCGGCGCGGACGAGGCTGGTGGGGAAGGCGACGCGGATGAGGATCTCGCCCAGGAGATCATCGTCGTCAAGCACTGCCGAGAAGACTGCTGCGGTCGCCGCCGGCGCGCTCGTCTCTTCCATCTCCGATCTCGATGTGGTTTGGAGGTTGACAATTGAAGAGAAGGATCGCCACGGCAAACTCAGAGGATGAGAATTTGGGGGGAGAAACGGGAGGGTTTAGGGTTTTATTTACGTTCATTACTTACCTGGCATAGAGTCCGTTCAGTATTATTACCCATAGTCCACTCACGGATCCGTCTAGGTTTCTAGTTCGTGAATAGTCAAATTTCCTCGCCAAAACCATCAATTTTATTGTCTTTCTTCTTCGTGTCCGACGGTGGCAAGGCGGCGGCAGGCTTGATGCGAGCTAGAGACGACTACGGAACAGCATGGCAAAGGATTAGGGTTAGTTGTTCATGGTGGGGGGAGAAAGGCGGAATGCAGACACTATCCTTCATACAAGAAACTAGGAAAAGAAGGCTAGAGAGGGGAGTTAGGATGAATGTGACCGGTGGCAAATCAAAAATCATTAACAGCTATTAGACACTCCCAATAGCAGAATGTGTTCCAGGTTGAGATGCCATCCAATTTTTAATGGACGGACAACACTCTTCGCCTCTACTTGTTACAGTATAATTTTTGTTATAAGTTCCTGATACGTGCCACGCGTCATGCACGAGAATGTGGCAATTCTGAACGTTTTTTATAGCAAGTTCGGTGATGCGAGGATGGCAGCTTTAGTTGCCAAGCATGGCAACTTTCGTGCTTCGGTTTATTTTTGAGAGAAACTTGCCATGTGTCGCTCGAATTTGCCATCCTTGCGTGACTGGAATTGCCATCGAAAACGTCAGGGCCAGAGTGCCATGCACCTGACGTGTGACACTTCATCATTTGGGTTGTTATAACGATGTCGTCGTAATTATCCGTACAGGGGAGAACATGATCAGTGAGAAGAACGCTGACACACGAGTGTTGTGATGTTTCATTTAACCACACCACAAATGTGAAACATGCTGGTTAAATAGAATGAAACTGAGTCTGCTTACAGTTGGGCGCACCAGGCTATCAGATCATGCAATTTGGTTGTTTCAGAACAGCGATCTTTGGTTCAGCATCCAGAGAAATTAACGTTTGTGGAAGATATGTCTATCCAAAAGCTCTAATGGCATAAGAAAACAGAGCTCATACGAGTTAGCAGCAAGAGTAAGAGCATCCAATCAAAAAGTAAGACAGCAGGCCCAAGAATGGGGATCACATTCTGCGCATTTGTTTGTAAGATATATCTACCAGCGGCCTGTCCAGGTGGGCCGAAAATTATCATTCTACACAGAAACTAAATAAGCTTGCAAAACCCACTCATCATACTAGTAAAGCAGGAGATGTTATATAGAAATCAACCTACATTCTCTAAAGCTTAAGAAAGACAAACTCCTGTACCGATGGCGTCTCCCCGATCAACTTGAGAGCTTCCTTCTCAGGCTCCTCATCAATCCCAATAGCCATTATAGCCTGCTTCCCTGGAGCAATCCTCCCAACGCTCATAAAGTTGACATTAAGGTTCATCGTCCCGAGAACCGATCCCACCTTGCCAATGATGCCCGGCTGGTCGACTTGCCGGCACAGTATTAGGTTGCCCTCAAGGCTAACGTCGACGCTGAAAGGCCCGACGAGCGTGAGATGCGGCGTGCCATCCTTAACCTTCCCCTCCACCCTGATGTCACCGTCGTCAGACAGCGCGCCGGCGAACTTGGACTCCACATTGGCAAGCTGGACCTGGATGGAGTTTATAGGGACCTCAGGGGAGCCGTCGAGGAGAATCCGCTCCTCGATTATGCGGAGCCCTCTTTGCTTGGCAACATAGTCAGCATTCACCATGTTAACAAATGCACTTGAAATGGGTTCGACGATGCCTTTCGTGACCATGGCACGGAGAATTCTTGTGTCCAGGTCATCCGGGTCTCTAGCCGATGAGTAGACAACCTTGACTGCCTTGATCCCACTGCCACCAGCCACGAGTTGCACGGCAAGACGTCCCAACTTCTCAGCAAGGATGACATATGGGGATAACTCGGCTAAAATCTGTCAGGACAGATGAACTGTTCAAACTGAAGCAGAGTGTGCATTATGCTGTAAATGTTAAAATCTAGTCCTTGGCGACGGGTGTACCTCGGCAGAGACCATTGGGGCATTGACAGCAGTAGCAGCCAGTTCACCTCTCAGTGCGCCGATAACAGCCTCTGCGATTTCAAGGGCAACGCCTTCCTGTCGACAGACAGCGGGCAAAGTTAAGCTGCGGTACAGGCTATAGAGATTGTTGCAAAACAAACAGCAAACCTGTGCTTCTGTTGTGCTAGCTCCAAGGTGCGGCGTCACCGTGACATTTTCATGGTGTACTAACTTGCTGTCTTTTGGCGGTGGCTCTTCAAAAAACACGTCGAGCGCTGCCTGACTCACATCGCAAAGCAATCAGAAATAAGGTCAAGGGAAAAAAATTGAAACAAAAAATTAAGAAAGTGTGCTGTCTATGCTAAATAACACACTATACCCAAGATAATCGCATAAGTAAATGAGTCATGACAAGTGTTTGACAGCAATATGCACTACCAACATTTGGATGAATAGACATGACAAAAAAGACTACCTGTGCGACAGTCCCATTATCCAGTGCTCTCAGCAATGCTTCTTCATCAACCACTCCACCCCTCGCAACATTGATAATCCTTACCCCTTTCGTCATTTTTGCAAAAGTCTCATCGTTGAAAATTTTTGTTGTTGACGGTGTTAGAGGCATATGCAGTGATATGAAGTCTGCAGTGCAGATGGCATCATCGAACGATACAAGATCTACACCGATAGCCCGGGCTCTATCAACGGGTGCATATGGGTCATGAGCAATGACATCCATTCCAAGTCCTTTCGCGCGTCGAGCAACTTCTGAACCAACCTTTCCAAAGCCCATAATAGCTATTGTCTTTCCAACCAAGGAAACGCCAACATATTTGCTACGCTGCCATTTGCCTGAAAATGCACAAAAGCAAATCATGACAATAGATTAGCACAAGGTGCAGTGTAGCACGATGAATATTGCCACTACTTATGCATTTCACCATATCAGTGAAAAAGTTTCCATGAGAACTTGCCATGTAACCATGTTGATAAACGTTCTGAACCAAACAATTATTCTGTTCTTGCACACGATGACTCAAATTGATGTAGTTCAATCTTGAATTTAAGTTTACTAATTCAGTATGGTGCGCATGGTGTAAAATTTCAGTTTACTAATTCAAGCTAGCAACGACTAAAAAAAAAGGAATGAAGCTACAGCAACCATATAATCCATGGAGCAACAGTGTAATATTATTAGGTGGATCGCCAAAAGGGATCAAAATGTTGCTAAAGTTTAAAAGGAGATAATTGCTTGGTATATTCAGTACTGAAGAATAACTAGATGAGAACACCTTTCCATACTGAAAGTGTTAATAACATCGAGATGAAGTACATCAAATTAGTCGACAATGTGCATCGAGCAGAAAACATCATAGGATTCTGCATCGAGCAAATTGGCCCCGTAGGTCGATCATTAGACAGGGACAAATGTTGCTAAAGTTTAAAAGCAGATAACTGCTTAATTTGTAGTTTTTCTGTTGAGAACTACTACTAAATATTGAAAGTAGGTAGTAATTTTTTAGTAGAAGACAAGACATCTAAATATTGAAACTTTAGAGGCAGATACTAACACGCAGATGTGATACACTAAGTAAGTCAACAATGTGCGTCGATCAGAAAACATCGTACAGTAGCATTTTTGCCATGGAGCAAATTGCTCCCGTAGGTAGGTATCCACCTGACCTTATCCATCTACCTAGGCAGGGTGTGGACAGGATTTGTTGGTTGGGAGAAAACGGAGGGGGCGCACGCACGCACGCACGCACGTACCGGCCTTGAGCGAGGCGTCGGCCTGGGCGACATTGCGGGCCATGGCGGCGAGGAGCGCGACGGCGTGCTCGGCGGCGGCGACGGTGTTGGCGGTGGGCGCGTTGACGACGAGGCAGCCGGCCTCGGTGGCGGCCTGGAGGTCCACGTTGTCGATGCCGACGCCGGCGCGGCCGACGACGCGCAGCCGCCCGCGCGCCGCCTCGAAGACCTCCCGCGTGACCCGCGTGACGCTGCGCACCACCAGCGCGTCCACCAGCGACACCTTGGCGCGCAGCTCCTCCGCCGTGAGCTCGTACGCGCAGTCCACGTTCGCGAACGCCCGCAGCAGCTCCAGCCCCGCCGCCCCCAGCTTCTCCGTCACCAGCACCGTCGGCCGCCCCCCGCCCGCCGCCCTCGTCGCGACCCCGGCATAGGATGCCGGAGACACGGAAGGCGCCGCGGCGTGCCTGATGGAGCGGAGAAGGGGGCGGAGGTGGGGCGGGAAGGCGAGTCCTGGCTGCGCCAGGGACGGCGCCGCTCCGGTGGCGGGCTCGGGCTGCGCGGCGAGGAGGTGGCGGAGCGGCGTCGCCAATGCCATGGCGTAGCTGTGCGCAGCAGGGAGGGCAGTGAGTGCCGCCTGCGTGTGCCCGATTGGTTGGACGATCGGAATCTGGAACGTTTGTTGTTCGGCGGACGATGGGAGGCGCGCGTTCCGCCTGGCGAGCGACAGCTTTGCTCGCTCGCTCGCTTATCTGCAGGCTGTTTGGTGTCGTCCGCACAACATTTCAGTAAACTTCAAAAATCTTACAAAAGCCACGAATATTCCAAGGAAATTTGGAGGCATTGGTAGAACACTAGCAAAACGGCCCGTGCGTTGCAACGGGAGAAAAAAAATCACGATATCCAATGGCCGTGATCATATTTTTCAAAATCACCGAGACACACTATCATTCTCATTTTCTTGAACTCGTGATCAACTTTTGAAAATCATGAACATTCTTTATACTCATGAACATCTTTGAAATCATGAACATTTTTCAAATTCACGAAATTTTTCTAAAACAGCAACATTTTTTGAATTCATGAACATTTTATATTATTTGCAAAAAAATAATTAAAAATGAACATTAAAAAAACAATCTTGAATCGACGAACATATCTAGAGTCGACGATTTTTTTTTTTGAATTTGGTGGAACAATTAGTGAAATTGATGATTTATTTTTTTTGAAATGCATGATCTTCTCTGAATCAGCGAACATTTTATGAATCAATAAACTATTTTTAATATATGAACATTTTCTGAAATTTTTGGAAAATTTTCATGTCATTAACATTTTTGGGATTGTGGAAATTGTTCAATTTGATTATCATTTCTTAATGCTTGAAATTTTATAAAAACCATGAACATTTTTTTTATTTCCCGATTTTTTTCAAGAAAATTATGAACATTTCTTAAATATACGAACATTTTTTTAAAACCGCAAACATTTTCTGAATCCACAAATATTTATGATTTGTTAAATTTTTGTTCAAAATCCTCATTTTTTTAATTTGGAAACTTTTTTAGTTCCCAAATTATTTAAAGTAGAAAAAAACAATGACTAAAAAGAAAAATAGAAAAATAGAAAACGAAATTGAAAAAACAGGTCGCTCATACATGGGCCAGCTCAAACAGGTGCGTGTCTTCTTCTAGTGCTTAGAGTGCAGTATAGATTCCTACTACATGGGCCGGCCCAGTCCAAGATTTTTCTGTGTCAAACGTTTTTCATCACTTATAGGTGGCATTGATGGGTAATATTTTGCAACTTTAGGGACAATTTCGATGACTTACGGGCAAAAACACTCCGTACTTTAATAGTAGGTATAGATAGATGTGTCGACCGTGTCATAAAATTGAACTCCAAATTTCAAACACAACTCAAGAAACCAAAACTAAAAAAAGGCAAATGGACCTATCAATAGTAGCTAGTTAAGGCTGGACCGTCAATTCGGCCCATTGATACTGTCAAGGTTGATTTTGTCCTTGGGCTTGGCTTGGGTTCCCAAATTGTGTGTATATAATAGAGCAAAAGAAAAAAATTGGAAAATATTGAATATACTTTAGAACGCGAATATTTTGCGAAGTTGTGAACAAAAAGTTTAAGCTCGAACATTTTCTTAAAAAAAGAACAATTTTTTGCTTTTTAAACTTGAATATTCTTTAAAACACGAAACATTGTTTAAAACTTGTAGTGAATATATTTTTTTCGAATTTGTGAACATGTTGTAAAGACACAATATTTTTTTAACTTTGAATCTGGAAGTGCAAATATTTCTTCAAAACATGAACAATTTTTGAAAATTAGGAGGCACAAATAAAAATGGGCGAATTTTTGAAATATGCACGCATATGCATTGTTTTACTTCAATTTATTAAACTAGGGATATGGAAGGAATCTTTTTCCCCGTCGCATCTTCGCGTACGATTAGCCTCGCTCGACCCAGCGACATCTGTCACAATGTATGAGGAGTCCAACTAAGATTTCACTAGCAGGCAGAAGGCGCAGCGGCATGCCACACCCAAGTATGGGTTGTGTTAAAAATATGTGTTCGATGCTCTTGATCTTGCTGGACACGATAAAGGCTCAATGATCCAACTATTGGACCTAGCCAACCTTAGTTAGTGACAACTGGTACTGCGACCACCGATGACGAGGACAACAAAGAGGACAAACGGAAATATGGGTCTGATGTCTTACTGAAATGGAGGTTGTGGACTTGAGGATGAGCTATTAGTCATGTTATTATGTTAGGGGCATGAGGGTGGTGTATTTAGCTATGCTCAGTGGGTAAGGACGTGTGGGGCATGTTTTCTTCTGTTGCAATGCACATACATGTTTGCTAGTAATAAATAACGTATACATGTAATATACTCCCAACTTTTGAATACGCCAAGTCGTGTCTCCTCCATGTGACCTCCGGAGCATCCAAGGTGACTGGAGTAGGGGTTGCCGAAGAGGTCCGATTGGGTGGATCAGAAGCTTTGTTCCTGGTTCCCCCCTTGTGGGTGGCCAGGAGGGTTGTGGTGTGCTTGTAGTCATGGCGTCCATGCAAGGTGGCCCGGATCTGGGTGCTTGTTTACTTCTTTGCTTTTCTTGTAACCACCATTTGTTGGGATGGAGAGGTGAAAGAGGAAGAAACAAGTAGTCGGTGAGCTCATGAATTTGGTCATCCTTGGCGCCAAAACAAGCACCCTTCACTTTGGGGACAAGGTTCTCTTGGGGTTTAGTCTCAGGAGGCCCACTGTTGTATCCGTTTTGTCGAGTGTGACTGTTTGGAGTGTCGGCCTTCTCGCTTTGTGTTTTTGGGTCTTCTGTAAACTGAAAGGAATGGACAGTAGTTTTCCTTTCTTTGAGGGTCCTGATGTAAAATGTAATATTATGATTATCTAATGGTGATTTGGGGTCCTTGGAGATCCTACTAATGTTAAACATAATAGCCAAGTAATGTGGGTGTACCAGGAGTACTCGATAGTTGGGTGTATAGGATTCGTTCGACAATTCCCCGCGTGTTGTTGTGGGAATTTTTGATAATATGTTTAGATCATACTTTCTTATATGGAACGTGAATATTACAATTAACAATATGAGCATGAAAATACAAATATACGAGATTTATTATATTTGATTTGTTTACCATTGCAAAATAGTTTTGTAATATAAGTAGCATGATGTGAGTTTAAAATTTCTTGGAATTGTCCACGCGGGTGTCTTCTTCATTGAGGAACAATTGGACATGTGTAGTGACGATGACTCTCTCCCCACGCGTTAATGCGGTAACATTGTTAAAAGATACGTAAGTAGTTGCTAAATCTAATGAAAAGAAAGTATAAAGTTAAAAATTAACAAGAAAAGTGTCTAAAAATAGAATAAAAACTTTTGAATTACAGTTAGAAATGTCATTTTGAACAAAAATGTGAAGGATGACTAACATGAATATACAATGTGGTAGCGTTACATGCATAGACTAATGCAAAAATAATTTTAATTTACAAGTTAAATGCATGACTCGCTTATGTGGCAGATTTTGCATGGCTTAGTGAGAGAGAAGACTTAAATGCATTGTTAGTGAGACGTTGAGGTGGAAACTTTGCATGTTTATGTGATAGATTTTGTATGACGTAGTGGGAGAGAATATTTGAATGCATTCCTTAGTGGGACGAAGAGATAGGCACTTTGCATGTTGAGAGATTGGGACCAACTTCTTAACAACATAAGATTTGTACAAGAAGATGTATGGAACTTCTATCTCGACCATCAAGTCACCTAGAGTGGCATATTATCCTATTTATTTAAAGTTTTAGTTTTCAACATGCAGGATCTTAGCAAAATAGTGATGTACTATTTATTCAATAGGTTGGGAATGATGGAACGAAGAAGGCCGGGTGTTAACCAAATGTCGATAGATGTAGCTAGGATTTTAGCCCCCAAAAATGCAGCATGTAGACAGACAATTCTTGAAATATTTACTTATCTATCTTGCTTTTTCACATATTTTCAATATGAGATGCCTCAAGTTTTAATATGCAAAACTTGATATGCCACTCTAGGCGATTCACCCATTGTAATGTTTTGCAACATTAACAGAGTGAGTGGAGGATCAATCTGAATTTATTGATTCCCCAAAAATTACATCCTCAACTTTGCAAGTTATGCTTTCTGTTTATTCAACCGGTCATTTTTCTTGTATATCATATGCTCAATAGTCTAAGACAAAACTTGCTATCATAATTGGAACAAAACTATATTTGTAACTGGGTACGAAGTAGGACCCTCTTATTATCTTGCACCAATCACGACATGTCGGTACCCTACCTGGCAGCCAGACCGCGTGTACGTTCTATACACAGTGTGAGCGTTAGCGTAATGGTAGGACATTTCCCAGTACGGTAAGAACTTGAACAATATAACTATCTATGGTAGCAACTATCTTTTTTACAGTGATGATGGATAGCCAGGTGCCAAGAAGATAATTGTTGAAAGCACATAAGTAGTAAGCCCACACTAAATTAAGTGATCGCTCCTTTTTCTTTCTTATTATCTTCGGTAATCACAACCGAGACAACGATGGCACTCCACCCATACAAGGATGAAACGACAAAAGTACGAAAATATAACAAAGCATCAACAAGACAAACCACTCAAATAAGAGCAAATGAAAGTTGACGTCAAAGAACAAGGAGTTCATCGCCGCCGAGTTTCGCCATATCTGACAAGGTAACAAAACATCATAAATAACACGAGAAAAACACTGTGCACTTTTGTTCCTCTGACGTGTGGGTGTGTATTTAGATTTAGTGATGATCGACTTGCCACAATAACTATAATGGAAAAGCCAATCCTAATGTGAGCAATCTCTCGTTGAATTTTCCTGGAGCCTCTGGTATCACAACCGAGACAACGACGGGTTCTCCACCTATACAGGGATAAAACAACAAAGACATGGAAACAAAACAAAGTTTCGTGGAGACAAAACCGTTTATAAATAGTAAGCATCAATTGGGAAGTAAAGTGATCATAGATGTAGTACAACAACGTCATAGAACTCGGAGGGCGTCGCCGCCGAGTTTCGCCATTCTTTGACAACGTGACAAAACATCATCAACAACATGATAAAAAACACGAGGCACTTTTTGTTGTCATCCGACATGTGAGCGTGTACATGGGTTTAGTGATGATTAACTTGGCACCCGAACCATTGTGGACAACTCATCCTAATTTAGGTGATCTCTCCTCTGTTTTTTTCCTTTAAGCATGTTCTATCACAACCGAGATATTGATGGGTTCTCCATCCATACAGGGATAAAACGAGAAAACTATGAAAAATAACAAAGTTGAGGTGAGACGGAATCGCTTATAAGTAGTAAGCATCAATTGAAAGTGAAGTGATGATGGGCGTAGCACGATGGCGTCATAGAACTCGGAGGACGTCGCCGCTGAGCTTCGCCATCCTTTGACAAGTGACACAACATCATCAACAACACGATAGAAACACATTCCAAAAAAAACATGACAGAAACACAAGTCACTTTTTCGTCCTCTTGGCATGTCAGCGTGTGCTTTGTTTAGTGATGATCGACTTAGCACAAGAACCATCACGGAAAGCCCATCCTAATGTGGGCGATCTCTTACTCTGTTTTTTTCTTAGGCTCTGCCATGACAACCGAGACAACGACAGGTTCTCCATCCATACATGGATAGAACGACATAGACATGACAGAGCCGCTTATAAGTAGCAACCGCCAATTGGGAGCGCAATGACGATAGATTTAGCACGACGGCGTCATAGAACCCAGAGGGCGTTGTCCCCGAGTCTCGCCATCTTTTGAGTTTTGACAAGGTGACAAAACATCACAAAAAACACGAGGCGCCTTTCTTTTCCCTCTGACGTGTGTGCGCTCGTTTGCGTCCATAGATCTCTCGATCCGACGGTCAGGGACTTTCCTCGCGAGGCACGGGCATGGATGGCTGGCGTCATCGGGTTGCCGGGGCCGGGAAGAGTCAACAGGGGAGCGGAGGAATCCCAACCTGCGTGCGGCCGCAAGCACGGCGGCGTCACGGTGTGGCGACGGTTGCTGCGCACTCTACCAGCACCGGCCAGTTTCAAGTGTCGCCGCATGATTGACTTGCCCCGGAAGAGGTGGCCTGGCCATGCCATCAACTGGCGCAAGTGGCCCCTGCTTTGCCACTGCGATCAACTGGCGCAGCTCCACCGGCGTCAGGTGCGCACGCTGGCCGGCCCTGTGCGCACGCTGCTGGCCATACGCACGGCAGCTCACGTTTACAATGCAACTTGGAGCTAAGAGCAGGATTTGTTGGGAGTAGACTTTGCGATGCATACCAAGGCAAGCAGAGAGCCGTGCGTACATACATACATACATACGTATGTTTTTTTTTTGTTCTTTTGTGCGAAAGAAATGTGTATGCCACCGCTGTGCCAGCCGGTCCGTTGGGCAGATCTGATCACACTAGTTTCAAGCTAGTTTTGCTTTTGAGACCAATGATGAGCCTGACGACTGATACCTTGTCCTCCGGGCTATTCTTATATGGCCATCCTTGTGTCGTTATTCACCATACGTGTCAGGGTGCCGCGTACGCGATCACCGTTCCTTCACACGCAACTAAACTACTCCTATACTCGACTAAAAAAAAAGAAACTATTCGTGCACTATTTCTAAACAAAAAACAGTTCAGTGCCATCCCCACGGCGAAGAACAAGCAAGCTCCGGGGCCTGCATATGCGCTCGAAGCTGTCTTTTCTGCAGGTCTGGACTTTCTCTTTGGCACTGTGCAGGCATAAACTAGTCCTAATAATTCAGTTGAAAACTCTTCGATCCATTGGCTGGTACAGTAGGAGTACTATATATAAATTGTAATAGAGGGGGATTAAGTAGACTTTGTACGTGCACAGGCAGGCACACGCCCGCGCTGACACACCTGAGCTCATGCCCAGCTGTGTCCTGCCATGCGCGCACGAACTGCAACCTTTCTTTACTGCTCATCAATCATTCGTCCCGATCGCTTCCTTACAATAAGTGTATACGTATTCGTAGGGGCATGACGGTCCTCCAGTAGCTCGAAAAAACAAAGGTTGTACGTACATTTGCACAGTCCATTTTTCGGATGCGAAATCCAATTCGGCCTCGGGAAGCATATGCTCTTGCCCATCATTTTTTTTTCAAATGTAAAAAAAAAAATGCATGCATCTTTTGTCGCACCAAAATGCTACATGAAAATATACTGTATCGCTAATCTCCCTAAGACTGGAGGCCTCACAATCAATTGAGGTCTTCAATTAAAATTTGGTCATCCGATTTTGACCGGGTCAATAATTTCTTAAATCATCTCATTTAATTTTTTATACAATATACTATGCTTCCTAATTTTTAAATCTTCATCATTAATTGAGGCTTCAATTTAGACTTTGGTCACTTGATTTTGATCGGGTCAACAATTTCTCAAGGAGCTCTTCTATTTAATTATTTTAATTCACTATGCTCACTAATTTTAAAGCCTTTTCATTCGATTGGGGTATTCAATTTTGGATTTGGTTTACGATTTTGATCTGGCCAATGATTTTTCAAATCAATCAGCAGCAACTGGCCTATAAAAACATATCAACCCCTCGCATACTCCTATCACCCGTAAAAAAATGTCACCATGTGATACTATAGCACGNNNATAGTACATGCAACCAACGATGAAAAAATATATCCCCACATAGATACGGGTTGATTAGGGGGTAACACAAAATCACAACGCGAAAGAGCCACCAAATAAACGCATTATAAATAAACGTAAAACACACTCCATCGTCTCCCCCACCGGCCAAAGTAAATACTCCATCAGTTTCAAAATATAAGGGTTATTAGTTTTTTAGAAAGTCAAATTTCTTTAATTTTGACCAAGTTCAGAGCCAAAAACATCGACATCCACAATATTAAACAAAAAATATGAAAATTCATTTCATTGTGAATCTAATAACACCGAGTTGATATTATGAATTTTGATATATTTCTCTATGAATTTGATCAAACTTAAAGATGTTTGACTTTTCAAAAAAGTAATACACCATATATTTTGAAATAGAATGAGTAAAAAAAATTTAAGGATCCCAACAAATTCAACGGCGTAGCAAAGTGCGCACAACCCTTCTAGTTTTAGGAAGAAAGCTTAAGTAGTTTGATCTGAGCAGAAAAAAAACAAGTTGAACGATAAATGTTACATTTATTTTCATTTCTTTTCACCGACGAAGCACTGTCATCTCGTTTCGCGTGAAAACTGTCAAGCACGCTTGTTACACTGACAAGAGCATCTACACAAAACAATAGAATTTTTTAATTTGTATGTACTATTTATTTATATTTACTCTACATTAGGGAGCATATGCAATCCAGAGCCAAAACAACCCTCCCGTCTTCATATATGTTTCACCCAAAAGTGTATCATTGACATGAAGTTTTCTTCCATAGGTTCCTTATCTAAGCAGACACAGTTCCGAAAATATTTTAGTGCAATAATGTTTTATTTTAATTCTTGGATTTCACCACGCATCTGATGTTACATGCCAACAAAACGTCACCCAACAAGGGAGAACCAATGAATGTTTTAGTTCGCTAAGATACGTACCCAACACGAACCAAGGCGATACATGTCCTTTACTAGACCTCCAGCCTGATCGTCATTCCCTTGAACAATTAAAAGTGTCATTGTGTGGTTAAAAAAAGGTATTAAAAAATTGTTCGGAAGAAGTGGAAACACACACAAAAATGCCATGATGCAAGTAAGTAAATTGCCAAAGTAATGGTAAAAACACATAGTGAGAACACTTATAATTTGCCCGTAGGTGGTATGGGAAACATAAATTTCCAAAATTTTGCCATCTTTAAAAGGCAGGTAAAATGTTGTCATGTTCATGACAAAAATCACCTATAGGTTGAAAAAAATGTTTGGCCATTTTCAAGATTCATGTATTTCAAAGAAATTCATTTTCAAACACAAACAAAGTTCCCATGTTATGTAGCATACAAAATGCCAAGTATGCCATCATAAAAACATAAAAGGTCTGCCATGTTATGTTCAAATAATCTGCCATGGTTTGTTCAATAATTTTTCAATGATGCACAAAATAAAATTGTCACAGTCCAAATAACGTACTAAAAACGAAATTATCATGGTATGTTAAAAAGAATAATGGCGTGGTATGTACAAATAAATTTGCCATCTTAGAATTATTTTTGTTGCCATGGTCAATTTTGTTTGCCACGTTAAAAAAATAAAACATGCATTGTACAAAAATAAATTTAATATCATAAATTAAGAAAATAATTTTCCATGGTTACAAAAAATAACTTTGCCATGAATTTTATCTAAAAAGAAATTTCTAAAATATTTCATGTGATTTTCCAAGAAAATGCCATGTCTCGTGAGAAAACTTTCTCTTTATTTTGCCATGGACCAACAATAACAAGTTAAGAAACTTGCCACGTTATCAATAAAGCTTCTCAAAATAAAAACCGGTATAACATGGCAAACATTGTACAACAAACCAAAGAATAAACAATGTGCACGTTGTATGCAAATTATATAATTTTTTCCATGATTGAAAGACCAAAAATGCTATGGTGTTGGTCATATGACAAGTAATACAAAATAATTTCCATGGTAAAAAATTGCCATGTCACAAACAATAAAACTGCCATGGTATGAAAGTGTTTTTGTTATAAACGTAAGAAAAATATTTCCGCCATGTCATTTTACTCTAAAAAATAATTTCAATTTTTTTCATGTGATTTAGCAATAAATATTCCATGTAGCTTTACAAAAATTTCCATTTTTTGTGAGAATATTGCCTCTCTAATTTTTCATGGATGACTAATAAGAATTAAGCAATTTGAATAACCTGGAAACATTGTGCATCAAATCAAAAGGATATAAAATGTGCACATTATATATATTTGCCATGAATTAAATAAAACTATTCACTTGACATGTTACAAACATTTTTTTTTACAAAAATTGCAACGTGTCAGAAAATATTTTCTTACAAAAATCCAAATATAAGGGATAAAATTATATAATCGACATGTGACAAAGTATGAATTATCCCCAAAATTGTCATGAATAAGGGAGAAAATTCCTAAAGCTTGACATGTGAGCATTAAAAAAGACCTAAATTTGGCAAGTTAGGAAGAAAAATTGCTATGAATTTTCCATGTGGCCAGGAGAAATATCTATTAATTTGCCATGTGCATAAAACATCTTTCTTGTAGAAAGAAAAAACAATATTCAAAATTTTCCATGTGACTATTAGAAACATTTCCAAAAACTGCCATGTCTTATATACAAAAATGTGTAAATTTGCCATCTAAAACGTTTTTTTCCTGAAATGATCATCATTGATGAGGAACAATGAAAATGTAAAAATGCCATGTGACTAATGAAAAACAATATCCTAGAAGGAACCATGTATTGGAAAGAAAACAATAGCAAGACTTGACACGTGAATATAACAAAATTGTTTGAAAATTGTCAAGAATATATAAATTTGCCATATGACAAGTTTAAAAATTCATAGATTTTGTCATGTAGATATTCCCCAAGATTTATACAACTTGCCAAGTTTGGAATGCAAAATGTTTTTAATTTTCCATGTAACCATATATGAATTTGTCATGTTATGAACATGCACAGATAAAAAATATTGCAATTATCCATGACGAACCTATAAATAATCCTATCCAAATATCATGGGAAATTTGCCATGGGTGAAAACCTAATATACCATGGAAAATTTTCTGAAATTTGCCATGTTTGGAAAAAACAAGGAAGTTTTGAATTTTCCATGTGAAAAATCGAAATATTTCTCTGATTTGCTATGCTTCTATGTATATAATATGCACATAAATTCTGAGCTGCCATATGGTGATTTGAAAAGGGCATAAAAGTACCAGGTAATTAATAGAATTTTGTTATGCATTTTCTGTAAGTAAGATGCACAAAATTCCAGGAAAAAATCATCAAAAATATAAGTTTCCATGTAGTAAATTGGAAAGGGCATAAAAATGCAAGGTAGTGATTACGAATTCGCCAGGCATAATGTATACAATATGCCATACATTCAGGCATTTTTCATACATGAAAAAAAATGCAGCAAAATCTGTGTTGCTATCCAACTAGAGCATGCCTCAGAACCACCATCCATCGCGACTTCCCCATATGCTATGATCTCGAACGATGCCAAACAATCAACCGATTCCTACTAGACGGCATACTCTCTCGTGCTTCCAATCGAACGGTAGCCATTGTTTGGGTTGAAAGTGCAATCATCCTCTTAATTATATCTGATGGTGAGAACAATATATATATATAGTGGAATACTTATGTTTGCTAAGTGAATATACATGTGGTTAGCCCTCCCGGCAACTATGTGTGTGGAACATGGACCCACCAAAATGGAGATGGCTCGAGTAATGTAAAATAAAGATAAAAACATGATTTTCCAGTTAATTTTTGAGTTTGGGATCCCGCGCTATTAAGCGGGGATCAAAGGGGTTCATCATAAGATTTGCTCGAGTTAACATCTTCCTAGCACCATTCTACTCACATCTCTGCCAAAAAGTCCAGTGCCAAAGAAGCCTGAAAGGTACACTGGGTAGCAAATCAAAGCTCGAGCCTTGCCCATCCCTGGTTACCAGGCCGTCCATGCCTAGGTTTACCTCGAAGTCTTGGTGCCTGTGCCTGTAAGGAATAGCTTCCCAGAGCCATAATCATCGCCATTGAACCCTTGAATCAAATTGAGTGCATGACACCACATGTCACCGTCGCACACAGATGGTGAATAATCCTAACCTCGTCGTCCCGGTAAGACGGCATGAATCTATGCCGGAGTCCTTCCATGTCCATCTCGATAGACGAAATCGAGGAGGATGAAAAGTGTGGAAGAAGAGCTTGAAGATGAAGCATAAATGAAAACACCATATCGACCTTTTTTTGTTGTTGTAACAAACACCATATTGACTTCAGTCCAGCATTTCACACAAGCCCCGTACGGAAAATTATACTAGTATAAAAAATAAAATTGCTTTAAAACTATTATTTATATACACTAGAAAAAGAGTGGAATCAAAGTCCATTTGTGCACGCGACGCCGCCATTATGCCTCTCCCATCCTCCCACTAGCCACTAGGTTTGGTCTGGGCCTCAGGCGTCGCGATCGCGCCATGATTAGCGCCCACGCCCCCACCGGAATTGGAAGGAAAAAGAAGCCACTCCATCCGACCCAGCCAGGAGGAAAAAGAGGAGATACCCGATACCAATCCGTGGTCGAGACTTGAGAGCGAGAGCACGACGACACACCCGTTGCTGTCCGGGCCGCTCCGTCCAGATCCGTCCCCAATCCCGTCCCGTCCACCCCCTGCTTTCCTCGCCCCAGCACCAACAATGGTCCACCATCGACCGATTCTTTCGTGCTTTGCCTAGCAAGCAACCGCCCACCACGATCGATCGATTGATCGGCCATCATGCGAGCCCGGCGCGACGGGTCGGGGCGCGCCGGGGAACATGTGTTCCATGAGCGCCCTGGCCCCTGGGAGCAGTGAGAATTTGGGGATCTCTTCTCTTCTTCTTTTTCGCTATGCCGTTGACGGCGAGCTCACTCCACTCCGTCGGCTCCAAAGCGGCCTCCTTTTTTTTACAGGTAGTAGGACGGAGTAGTATACAAACGCAATGCTCTGATAATAAAGGATAATAAAGTCTGGTGGAAGGACTGCTACGAGCCATCGTTGCAGGTGTAATCGTTTTGCTCTTCACACGCACGCTTCCTCTCTGCTCTGCCCTGCTCTGCTCCGGTGGCTGACGCGCGGGGCCCGCCTGGCCCGTCCGCGCGCTCGGCTGCAGAGCCTGGAGTAGTAGCAGTAGCTGCCAGGCCGCCGCGGCGTCAGCACTGAGCTACTCCAGCTCGCCGATGACAGAGGAGTTAGTAACTGACGTGCGGGCCCAGGGTCAGGGTCTCTTTGCCCTTTGCCCCGCCGGTGGCTGGCGTCTCAGGCGTAGAGGACCTGCGCGTTGCAGGGCGCGAGCCCGACGAACTCGGCGGGGCCCTTGACCACCTCCCACTCCACCCGCTCCTCCTCCGCCGCGCCGC
>CBMN010038142.1:0-12383 GCA_000582825.1 Hordeum pubiflorum
TCCTTTTCCAAAAAAAAAAAAAGGTAGTCATTCAGACATTTCTTAACTCTGCTGCAAAATCAGCTGCCACAGCTCTGCACTGTCGGCCATGGAAACCTCTCATGTATTCCCTCTTGTCACTTCTCTGCAGCAGCGTCTCTGTGCCGTGGCAGCGGTGCTCCCGCCCCGACGATCGTAGCTGCTCCTCCCGATCTGTTGTGTCTGGGCAATCCCAGCCACTCCTCCCTAGCAAACTTGTGCTCTTCCTTCGGTTTGCCTTCCAGAGGGTCTGCACTGCTTCCATTATAATCTGCAGGACATACGGAAGTTGCAGACAAATCGATTGAAATTATGTGCTAAACTCGGGATCCATTGCCACTTTGCCAGCTTGTTGATATTAGAGGGAGGATAAAAGGGGTGATTGGTACTTTCCCTTACAGCAGCTGGTGAAAAGCAACGACTTTTCTGAACCAATGAAGCTTTCTTTGTGGTGTCTAGGTTATGAACTCCTATAATTTCAGGTGTACTGCAATCCAGGAATGCAGCAGGCCAGAAGAATGGCCAATGATGGTACTATGAGTGGCTAGGTATTGGCCTATTGTTGCATGATGCTGGTGACTCTGTGTGGTGTGTAAAATTTGGGCCTGTAAATGCCCCAGGTTGCCTTGGGGGCGAAACGTTGCAAACAGGTCAAGGTTAGTTATGTTTCTCCTTTGCCATTTCTCTGGATAATCCTCTCTAGCAAGATCACTTAGGACGATATAATCTGCTATTTACTTTCTATATGACTTCAGCATGAGAAGATCACTTTAGGACAATATAATCAGCTACCCATGTGATATTTACTTCCACTGCATTTTAGCATGTTCAAACTCTGTACAAGCGCACAAATGTACAAATTTTGATTTGGCGACTTGGTATTTTAATTGTTCTTACTGAATATTCGATCCTGGCCTTTATGTTATCTACCTGTAGTATATTTCTATCTCGATGTCTACTGCTTCTCTTAAGGCCACAGTAGTTTCGATCAACACTATGCATATCTAACTAACAATTTCATTTTGATCACATAACATTCTTTTTCCTGAAAAATCACATGGTTTATTGGACTTGAATTAGCTGTGTGGTTCATGTGCACATTGTGCTTAGTTATCCTTCCTGTTATCACAAGCCGATGGGATAAACACGAAGTATGCAGCTCCATCTATAGTTCTGATCGTATTGGTATCAAGTCGTATTAAAAGTCTGAAACTGCAATCGCACGTTTTAGGTTGTTCATACAAATCTGCATTTGGGTGTGTGTAAAATTGTACAAGTAGTAACTTTATAGAAGGATATGCAGTCCCTTAATCTAATAGGGATTTAACTTTTTTATGTGATATAGAACAGTCCTGTGATTTTGAAGACACCTCCAGATGTTGTGATTCTACAAATTATCCGGTACACGCTCCTGCTTTTGCAATACTTCTTTGATTGTCTAACAAGCTGCAAAAATGCTATGTGCCAAACATTTATTATTCGGTAGTTAACTCTAAACATGATATCACTACCGTTCTAAAACTTCTATTTTGTTTAAGTCAGTCAAAACACAAATATGTTTGTTGAGAATTATAGTATTATTTATTTTAGTAGAAGGACGTGCTTCGTGTCGTATGCATGCTAATTGTGAGTTGGATGTCCATGATTTCATTTTATTAGTTGTTCAGAAGAATAATGACAATAGTTGTCTTACTCCAATTCATGAAGAAGTACAGTTTGTCATATAGGATCTTCAAACTATAGGATCTTCTTATATGACAGAAGCTAAGGTCCATTGTCACTCGACACAGTATCCCTCAAAGACAAATTCCAGCTTTAGAGTGTGGCAATAATGACACAAATTCGTTGCTGCAATCAGAGGAGATCCAGTCAGGCTACAATTTTTTTCTGTCCCTCTAGGTTCTGGGTTTTTCTTGGTCGGTATTTGGGAGGTTTGTCATCATGAAATTGGCTCAATGAAAAAGGGTGGAAGAAACTATGGTCCATTGCAAACAAAATGGAAATCACCTTATGGAGGCTCACCCTTAATTGCCTGCATACTGACAGAACAACTTCACCGTTCATCCATTCCTTTTGATGAGGACTATGGTTTCTGAGGCAGGGCTGAATCTGCCAAGCATTCCTTCCTCCAGTACCAATTTGCCAAGGAGATCTGGTCATAGCTCAATGTTCTCAGGCATCAGTCTAAAAAACTAAGGAGCTTCAGTAATGGCAGTGGGCACTTGACTTTGACTGTATCACCTCTGCAACGGATGTATGTCACCTTACTGATGTCACCGTCCATGATATCTAGAAGATTGCCCTAAATTTATTTCTATCAGTTTTGTTCAAGTTAGCAGATCTTATAACAGGGAAGCTCATGTGCTGGCTTGCGTAGCAATGCATGACGTCGACGTTGTGTCCTCGTCGCCACCACGCCATATCGCTGCATCCGGCCGAATTCCGGTGAAGAAGCCGCTGGCTGGCGCGACGTGCGGAGCAGATCCACAGCCCAAAGGAGGTTGGCCAGCGCAGGCGGACAACGGAGGTATGCGGCGGCGCTTGAGGTGCTCACCGGAGGAGGAGGGCGTCGGAGTAAGAGGGTCACCGGCGGACCTCGATCCGGCTTGGCGGAGGATTCAGTATGGCGGAGCTAGGGTCGCCGGTGGAGCTCGATCTGGCTTGGCGGAGGATGTAGTGCGGCGGAGCTTGAGGTGCTCACCGGAGGACAGCGCCGTAGGCAAAATGAAATGGGGAACGGGAACAGATAATGCATGCAGTTTCTGGGAGAAGATAATATGTGCAGTTTGTCTACCAACAACGACAGTGTCTTTCTTTTTTTATAGCGTCAGTTGTTATGTACTGCAAGTCGTTTGGGCCAAGCCAAAATACATAAAATATTCAAGAAAAATATTTGTTTAAAAAATATTCCTTTTCAAAGAAAAGCTGAAAATTCATAAAACAATACTCCACCCGTAAAGTAATATAGGACGTTTTAAATCACTACTTTAGTGATCTACAACATCGTACATAACTTTACAAAGGTAGCACTTATTAAAAAGTATTTCATTTCTTATGCAAACGTTAATTTAAAAAGAAAAAACATTTCACCTTATTGTCGACATTTATTAAAATTGCATATAAAAAATGATGCACAATGACACATGAAGCAAGTTGTGCAAAAAACAAATAAAAAATATATTGATCAAAAAATATATTATGGAAAATATGTTTTACGAAAAAATTCTATTACCCGTCAAAAAACAAAATATTATTAAACCTGAATAAAAATATCCGTTTGAAGAAAAAAATGTTTAAAAAATATTTTACAAGAAAGTTTAAAAATTCGTAAAAAAATGATAACTATTATTAAAAAGTCATCCTATTTTTATGTAAGCATTACCTTATATTTTAAAAACTAAAATAATAACATTTAATATTATAATTCACATTTATTACAATTAATGTTGTATAATTGCACAACACGCAGGTTCTGCATTTTTTTTGCCCGGTGCAACGCACGGGCATTTGTAATAGTACTACTAAAGTACGTAGTGCTTCTGCCTGTACATTATCGAAATTGCCCCTAAAATTCCAAAATATTACCCACCAATGCCACCTATATGTTTTTTTTTGAGTAATCAATGCCACCTATAAATGATGAAAAACGTTTGACACAGAAAAATTTCGGACCATGCCGGCCCATGTAGTAGGAATCTATACTGCGCTGTAACCACTAGAAAAAGACACAACACACCTGTTTGGGCTGGCCCATGTATGAGCGACTTTTTTTAAATTTCATTTCATATTTTTCGTTTTTCTTTTTAGCCATTTTTGTTCTACTTTAAATAATTTGGGAATTAAAAAAGTTTCCAGAATTTAAAAAATGAGAATTTTTGAAATAAAATGTAAAAACTCATAAATGTTTGTGGATTCAGAAAATGTTTGCGGTTTTAAAAAAATGTTCGTATATTTAAGTAATGTGCATAATTTTTTACAAAAAATCGGGAAATCAAAATCGTTCAGGATGTTTTTAAAAATTCAAGCATTAAGAAATGATAATCAAATTGAACAAAATTTCCCCAATTCAAAAAATGTTAATGACTTGAAAATTTTCCTAATAAATCAAAAAAATATTCATAAATTAAAAAATAGTTTATTCATTCAAAAAATGTTCGCTGATTCAAAGAAGATCATGCACTTCAGAAAAACAGATCATCAATTTCGCTAATTGTTCAACCAAATTCGAAAAATATGTTCGTCGACTCTAGATATGTTCACCGATTCAAGATTGTTTTTTTTATGTTCATTTTTAAAAAATTATTTGCAAATATTATAAAATGTTCATGAATTGAAAAAATGTTTCTGATTTTAGAAAAAATTCGTGAATTTGAAAAATGTTCATGATTTCAAATATGTTCATGATTTTCAAAAAATGATTGCGCTTTCAAGAAAATGAGAGTGATAGTGTATCTCGGTGATTCGGAAAAATATGGTCATGGCCATTGAATATTATGATTTTTTTTTCTCTCGTTGCAACGCACGGACCGTTTTGCTAGTAGTGAGAAAATCAAATAATAAAACAACAGAAAAAAACCTTATGCTACAGTGTGGCCTATAGGAGATTCCTAATAGAAATCTGTACGGACGAGACATAGCTGGCGTGATAAACAAGGGACGCATTATTCCGCCTAACAAGCTGCAGGTCATTATCTTCAGGAAAATCTCCCAACCATCGTGTTCACCGCAGTGGGTGATGGAAGCTCCTCTACAAAGTGGTGCGGAGCTCGGGCACATGCGCTACGTGCAACGTGCAGTTACCTTAAATTCATCTATCTTACATTTTTAAGAAATTGGTCCTAATTCTTTCAACATGTAAAGTGTCCGTCTCAATGTCCCACTAAGCATTGCATTTAAGTATCCTATACCACTAAGCCATGCAAAATCTTTCACATAAGCGATCCATGCATTTAACTTATAAATTACAATTATTTTTTGCATTAGTCTATGCATGTAACACTGCCACGTCATATATTCATGTTAGTCATCCTTCACATTTTTATTCGAAATGACATTTTTAACTGTAATTCAAAAGTTTTTATTCTATTTTTAGATACTTTCTTTTATGATTTTCAAGCTTATACTTTCTATTTGTTAAATTAAGCACCTACTTACGTATTTTTCAACAAAGTTACCGTAGTAACACACGGGAAGAGAGTCATCCTCACTACTCATGTACAATTTTTTCTCAATAAAAAGACACCCGCATGGACAACTCCAAGAAATTTTGAACTTACATTATGCTACTTATGTTCCAAAACTTTTTTGCAACAATAAACTGATCAAGTAAAATAAATCCCATATATTTGTATTTTCATGCTTATATTGTTAATTGTAATATTTACGTTTCACATAAGCAAGTATCATCTAAACATATTGCCAACAATTCCTGCAACAACGCGCGGGGAATTGTCTAGTATACCCAATGATGTGAGCGAGGAGGCATGGACTCAGACTCACGTACGTATAGGCATGCATAAGTGAATCACAATACAAATTGTACTAACCCATCACAGCTCAATTATAACTAAATCGTCCAAGTTTGACGACACAAATTAAAGCATGCTCTATTTGTTAATTGTTACGTAACAAAAGTTCTTCCATTCGGTATCAGTAAAAGTGTGCTAAGCGCACAGATGTGGTAAGACGGGCGCCGGGATAACATGATAGCCATTTAGAAAGTGCTTCCATTACATTCCAAAATGGAATGAGCAATTTGTACCCGCGTTTTCTTGCTCAATGTTAAAAGGAACAAACCCACGCTTATTGTAACATTTATTAACTGTCCAAGTAAAGAAAATGTTATGCGAGTTTAATGCAGTTACATGTGTCAATACATACAATAGTATGAAAATATCAAAGGAAGCAAAGACGGTAATAAAACTCGAATGATAAAGAGGCCAGAAGAGCAATAAAGTTCATCGAAGGCACGAGGGAGAAGAATCCCTTTGGTCTTAGGGTTAAGGAGAGCGGTGCGTCAATCGAATGTTGCAACCACGGAGGCTCCAACTCTACGAGCGTCGTCGGGTCTTATCATCATGTCCTAACCATATCCAGGTATTGCCTCGGTTTGAAATTAATGGTGGTTGCTGTCTTGCTGACAGAAGACACTATGTCTCACAAAGCACTAGGGAAAAGTGGCAAGATAAGTTGGTCTGAAAAAGAACCCAAAAGCTTAATCCTCTCCACCGATGAAACCCCATTTCTTTCTTTTTAACGACAAGCGCAATAAAGATCCGACGGCATACAGGTTCAGTCAATCATGTACATATGTATACACACAAACCGTAGACGAAATGCGCACATGTTTGATTAATTTTCTCCTAAATTTGTACTGCCAAAATACGCATCTGCTCTGCGTCTTGGGCTGTCGGATCCCCTTTCAGAACTGCGTGGACGAGGTTCGCCGGAGAGAGCTCTTTGTGGGCAGGACCAGCGCAGCCACTTCCCGCTTCAGCTGCATGGAGGAGAGACAATTAAGTGTCATCAGAATACCGAACCGAAGGAGATTAATCCGTTTCTAATTAAAGAAGCTTTTGGATGTAAGCATATCTCTATGAACTTGAGTTGCAATTGTGTGGTAATCTGTTTTCCTTCTTTCACAAATTGCAATTTGTTAGTACCTCTTTGCACTGCTTCTTCAGCTTGAGGTTGTCATCCACCAGACGGCGAACCTCCTTCTCCATTTCCTCCACATATGCCTGCAGCAAACAAACAGATCAATTACTAGTGCATGCAAATCAATGTGGTATCAATTTCAGGTGCACACACACTTGTCCCGCACTAGCCAGCACTTCAGATAAGAACATCCATGCATGCATGTGAGAAATCCGTAGAGCATTATTACTTCATTTGAAGTAGTTATATATCTTGTGCAAAGTTTTGTCAACGTAATCATGAGCACATGAAGACAAAGTTAATTTGGAGCAGTTAGTTGGATCGATGTCAGCAGAACTGACACCAATCTATTGATGTCTATGATGATGTGCTGCTGAACTGTGCGGTGGAATATAGTCGGTTATGGGATAAATTTAGTGAAGATATGTTGTTAATACATCTTAATCAGAGATGCTTTTCAACTAACAATGATATTAAGAAAAAAGTGGGTTGGAAAGTCAATCATATGTTGGCCAACGGAGCCTACGATCGACCTATGCCCATCCAGTTGGTCATAAACTCCAAATAGCCAGCGATACTTAAATATTCAGTTTTGCCATTTCTTAGTCGACTAAGAAAACAATTTTTCTATGTCATCATTGAAAATCGTCTGATCAGACTTGAGAATTCGTGCAAGTCTAAAAGGATGAGAAATTATCATCGGATGGCTATCATCACTTGACCGACAAATTGCTATTTGTAAGTCACCAGGTCACGGTCACTCCCTCAAATCTACTTACTTTTTTCTTGTAACAGCTTGGATATTTATGTATTGCTGTCAGCTGGTAACAAACTCCAAATGACTAGCATTACTTAAGAATTTAGTTACGTTTATCTTGTAACAGCCTGAATTATGTATTGATGTCTATATCCAGCTGATCACAAACTTCCAAGATGCAAATGATTTATATGCCGTCCATGAAGACGTATATTGTTCCTTCTGTTGTTTTTTAGCTAGAGTTGGATTAGGTCGACGAACTCACCTATTTTTCTAAAGCTATATTTTCTAGGGCCTACATACTGGGGTTATATTGAAATCAAGACTGTGCATTAGGTGAAGCAGAGCACTAATCACAGAAGAGATATATATTTTTAGCCCATGTTGAGCAAAAATTATTGGCATGAATGCCACATGATGCAACACAGAAAGAGATGCCACATTGCATTTGTCACATTGACCAAACTCACTCACTAGTTGAGAGTTTCGCCAGAGACACTCATCTTTCGTATATGAATCTGATTTGAATAGTACTGTTTTTCCAAAGTTGATAAGTCCCCATGCGAATTCAAACTAGCACACATTTCTAGCGAGCAAGTGAATCTTCTTTTTCTTTCAAAAAAAAAACGGACTAGTATCTCTTCGTGTAACATAGAACATAGATTTGAACTAGAACATCCAATTGGACATAGATTTGAACTTGTAAATAAGAATCCGAATTTTGAAACCAAAATTTTCAAAATTTGAGCTAATGATAAACTTCCTTCTGCAATTCTATACGTATATACACGAAGGGATGTGCGTATACGAGTAGCGGCACGTACCCTCTTCCTTGCCCTGGAGCGCAGCGCGGACTCCCGGTTGCGCATCATGCGGACGGTCCTCCGATCGTCGCCCCCGCTGCCGCTGCCACCGCCCTGCCGGAGCTCCATGTCGACCTCATCACCACCGCCGAACCCGCCGAACGAGACCGGCGTGGCCGGCAGCGAGCGAGCACCGGCGAGGAGGTGGAGGTCGGCGTCGTCGTCACGCAGGCCGGAGATGGAGAAGAGGGAGCTGCACCCGCTCATGAGGCTCAGCTGCGGGCTCTCCGGCTCCCTCCACGCCGCTGCCGCCATCTCATAGTGCCCGTTGCCACCGCCGCCGAGCCGGTAGTTCGCCATGGCAGCCGGATTCAAGACACCTCGATCGATCGAGCTGAGCAATTGACACCAAGAACTAGCTAACTGCTAGCTAGTGGCACTGCTTTGTGCTGCGTGGGTGCTGGGTTAAGCTAAACTAAGATGCTTGATCCACCTATCTTTCTAGATATCTATCTATCTATCCAGCTTTTGCTCCCGTATATATCGTACGCCGGTGTGCTAGCCGTGCTGGCTCTCAGGGACCAATATGCTCCACTAGCTTAGCTAGCTGGGCTGCAAGATTGTGAGAAGAGTGATGGGCACAACTACAAATATATACTCTAGCTGGCTGATGCAGCTGCCTAGCTGAGGTGTCGAATACCTACCTGCCTAGCCAGGTCTCTCTACTACTCCATGTGATTAATCTCCACCTGCCTAGCTATACTAAATTGTGATGATAAGAAAGGGATGCTATCTTGATTTTTTGGAGGCAGGCAGTTGACTAAAGCCACTCGGTGATGAGGCTGCATAGCTGTGCTGTCGAACAACTACATGCTTAGCCGGGTCTCCCTAAGTTGATTATACATTTTTACTCTATTATCCTTTAAAAAGGAGAGCTTATGGGATCGACGGAGAGAGTTGTGTGTGCCTGACAGTGCCAGTTAATCATGGGCGATTATCTATGTAATTATTGCGGTTGTCTGTTTTTGAGGGCGTGTTTGAAATGAAAATGGAATCGGATGTAGAGGGACGGATGGACATACATGTGTGCAATCTGGTCGTTAACCTTGGACTGATAGACAGCAAAGCAAATTGATGCCATGCCATGTCATGACAAAAAAAAAAGAAATAGTTACTTGTGACATAGGGATAAGTTGGACCATGTTTCATTTTTGTGCCACTTTAATTATCTAGAATTTGCACACATGATTTCTTTTTGTAAATTGTGTATTTGTATCACGATTTGCTCTGATACGTAGCCTCGTATGTGCGTGGGCAATCAGGATGCACATTTTTGCAAGTAAACTTATGGCGTTTCATATAACATGCATGCCAATTGGCATAGAGCAGGGTGTCAAGCAGTGAACACCGCGTCGACAAATGGGTCCATCGTATGAGAACTACTTGGCACCCTAAATTGTCGTCCGACATGAATTACGACTGTAAAGAGCAAAGTCATGTAATTAATTAGTTGTGAATCTTTAGCTGTTTTCATTTTTGCGCATTGTCTCTACACAAAAATGTGATGATAAGAAAGGGATGCTGTCTTGATTTTTTGGAGGCAGGCGGTTGACTAAACCCACTTGTTGATGAGGGTGCATAGCTGTGCTGTCGAACGGCTACGTGGTTAGTCGGGTCTCCCCACATTGCTTATACATTTTTTACTCTATTATCCTTTAAAAAAAGAGCTTGTGAGACAGGGATAGTTGCGTGCGTAGTTTTTTTTCCTGACATTGCCAGTTAATTAGGGGCAATTATCTATGTAATTATTGTGCTTGTACTGTTATAGCTTTCATCTTGGAATCATGATGCTACCGGAGATCCGGCGTATGATGCCACCCCGGGCGATCGATGGCGATCGTTCCATCTATCCAGGCTTTGTGCTATTTGCCTGCGTGATTAATTCTTTCTGTGTGTGTCTGTGTGTGTGCGCGTTGAGGCCGGATGTATGCTCATTATATTCGTATCCTCTTTGTTTCATTGTAAATTATCCTTTGTTGAGAAAACTACACATGCGACGGTGATGAGGCGGATCATCTGCAGCTCTGCACGTGCATGGGCAAATTTGGCACGTCTGAAATGTGGGAAACTGAAGAGATTTTCTAAGACCGTGAGTGAAATGGAAATGGAATCAGATGCAGAGTACCGAAAGGCCGTATATATGCGCAATCTTCTCGTAAACCTTGGCCTGATAGACAACAGATTAAGTAAATTGACGCCATGCCATGTCATGACAAACAAATAAGAAATATCCTTCCAATCAGGCCGTACGATCACTGCGATGGAAATGGTCGTCCATGGTCACACAGATCAGGGACATGTTACACGGGAGGGGATTTGTAGCACACAGGTAAGGGGAACCCATTTCCTTTTTTCTTTTGGCTTTTCATTTTCAATCTTTCATAACTTTTGAACCAAAATTTCAAATTAAGTTTCTATTCATATTCATGTTTCTGGTGACGAGGGCTTTCCAACGAGATCATTTTTAATTTTTCATTCCTGAGTTTTTAAAATTGGTATGAGTGCCGATAAAATCGTAAGTTTAAACTTGTGACCGCCAAAATCAGAAGTTTTAAGTTTCGATGCTGAAACTTGGTACGAGCGACCGAAAAAATGGTAAATTTTAGAAGCTGCTACTGACAAAATGGTATGTTTCAGAAACTAAATCATAAAAGTTGTTGTTCTCATAGTTGATTTTTGTTAATCCCGGCTCTGGGGCCGCCCACTGCATCCGACGATCGACAGAGATAATAGGCTGCACATAGGTCGGTGTTTCTGCTTTCTTACCCGACTCGGACAACCCATTCAGGGTGGCGTTTTCCCATTCCTCCACATACCTCTGCAGAAATAAAACCGAACCCCTGATCGTTTCCTTGCCTTTCCCATGCACACAATCATCTCTCATGTGCCAGCATCTCCAGAGTAGTAGTAAGATTTTGGCGCGAATATCTTGGGACGATGAGTCCAGCAAGATCTGCAGCCAATCGCAGCCTGTATATCTAAAGTCCTTTTCTGATGGCAGGGCCCAAACATCTCTCAGCGCATGTCTCAAGGCTCTGCTCTTTGAATAAGCAACAACTGCATGGAATTCATCTTCCACATCGTTTCCACAGATCACACATGTGGCATCCGAGATGATGGTCCGTTTACATTTGTTCCTCTGAGTTGCTAGAGTATTTGTCGCGACCCTCCATCCAAAAATCCTAACTTTCGGAGGTACGTCGGCTTTCCAAATCAGGTCCCAGATGTTGCGTTCATTTACACTCCCCGAAGAGTTCGACAGCCCTAAGCTGGATTGACGTTGTATAGATGCAGCCAGCTTGTATGCGCTCCTCACGGAGAAAAATCCATGCTTTTCGTAGTGCCATGCGATGCAGTCTTTCGCGACTGAGCTTGGGATGGGGATATTGCAGATTTCCTCCGCATCAAAAGAGTGAAAGATTTGTCTAACCAACTCCTCATTCCATTCTTTCCTGTCTGGGAGCAAGAGCTGATTAACCCATCTGAGTCGCGATCTTCTAATAAAAGCCGCTGTCATGAGGCCCTCCTTTCTAGGGATCCACTGGTCTCGCTGGATTTGGATACTCTTGCCGTCTCCAACACGCCAGATGATGCCCTTTTTCAGGAGCTCCAGGCCTGCTTCAATTCCTCTCCATACCGGGGAGGCATCCGACGCAAAAACGGTGTCCAGAAGGTTACCATGGGGATAGTACTTTGATTTGAGCACCCTGGCATACAGACTGTTTGGGTTTTGAAGGAGCCTCCATCCTTGCTTAGCGAGGAGTGCAATGTTAAAAAGGTGCATGTCTCTGAAACCAATGCCCCCTGCCCGCTTCGGCCTAGTCATTCGTTCCCACGACATCCAGTGCGTCTTGTGATGACCCAGTTCGTCTCCCCACCAGAAGTCCCGGATCATATTTTCATACTTATCACAGAAGCCTTTTGAGAGGAGGAAGACACCCATTGTGAAACATGGGAGCGCCTGCACCACCGATTTGACGTGGACTTCTTTAGTTGCGTAGGACATAAACTTCTCCGACCAGTCATTGCACCTTTTTCCAAACCTGTCCATTATTGGTTGGAAGTTTTCATCCTTCATTCTTCCTTCC
>CBMN010038143.1:0-12620 GCA_000582825.1 Hordeum pubiflorum
CGTGGAGCTCCTTTAGTCCCGGTTTGTAAGCCAACCGGGACTAAAAGTGATGGGCATTAGTCCCGATCGTTTTGCCCCGGTTGCAGAATCGGGACTAAACGCCCTCTGGAACCGGGACTGATGCCCTGTTTTCTACTAGTGTAACAGTTAATATTTATATTAGAAGTTCATTGACACCAAAATATTCAGTAGCACTTTTTTCCAAAGAAACATTAAGCATTATTATGCAACATTCAAGGCTGCATTCTACTAACTGAAACTGTGCAAAAAAGAAACATATATATTCAGATAACTCTAATCCATACATACATTACCAATTAATGTAGCACGACTACCAGATCCAGCACTTGGATCATCAATAACAACAAAAGTCAGTAAAAATGCATATGCATAACATCCTAGTGTATGCAACACCACAATTATCATTGCAATTTGTAAAGATTCATTGCCAGAGAGAAGAACATAATCGAATGAGAACAATCACTGACCTATAGCAGATGATCATGATTCTTCATTGCAGATGAACAATCATAGGATTGACCAATCAAAACTACATGATTTACTTGTGCATATGAACATCGACAACAAGGATTTTGTCCTCATCGCAACCTGCTCACTCTCTTTCCATGGTGGCGCAGGAGGGCACAAGAAAGCAGGAGCCCGGGAAGAGCAGCTGGGAGGCATGAAGAGGACGTTTGGCCATTGCGAGAAACAACAAAAGACATGCGCGCGGGCCGTCTCGCCGACCGCTTAGGCAAGGTACGGAGAGAGACTCCATCCATCAATCACACAAGCGGCAGTCCCAGATCGGCGACAGAGGGCGGACAGAATGGCGGAATGCCACCCAAAAGCCAGTACCCACTCTCCAACGACCACCGTAGCCCTCATCGCCTCCCCCAAATCAGCCCTCTTTATTCCCCTCCCTCCTCTCTCGCTCCCTCTCTTTCTTTCCTTCTCTCTATCAATGCAGAGTAGAATGCGAGCAGCAAAGAGGACACGGAGTGTGGGGACTTCGACCAGATCGACGGGAAACGTCGGTTGCTTGCACCGGCAGGGGGGATTCAAACCGAGGCCTTACACTGACGGATGTAGAATGGCACCAGAGATAGTAAGCCAATGTCAATTAGATATACCAGACACACTTACGAATCCACATATGGCTCATCCACAACACCAAAACAGCACCGCAATCCCACATGGACCAGACATCGACCAACATACCACCCCGCACAAAATCCAAACTCCCTTCCCATAAAAAAATCACCCCCCCCCAAGCACACAACATTACTATTACATAAGCAATGGAATAATCAGCATACGGATGAACTAAAAGAGGAAGGGAATAAATCGCTACCTTGAGCGCGGCAGGAAGCCGAAGAAGCAAAGCAAACCCCGCAACCAGCCGCCGCCCTCCATGCCTTCATCCACCCAGCAGATCAGAGAGGCCGATGCGAGGAAGAAGGTTCCGCCGACATCACGCGCAGCAGCAAGAACACCGCGGCCCTCCTCTGCGAATCGAAGAAAAGGGCAAGCCCTCACAGCAGCCGCCGCCTATGCAATCGCCAGAGAGAACGGCAGAACAGGAGGAACCAGCGACGTAGAGTGAACGAGGCCTCACACGGCAGGAGTCAAAAGCCCATTTACAACCGATCATACTCAAAACAGGGCCCACATACCGTCTTAAACACCCTCGATGCACCAGAGGTCCCCATTTCGTGGGAGCTTAGTATCTGTAGAGATATATTCCATTGATGCCACCTTCATTTGTGTTGCCGTATGATGTTTTCCTTCCATTCTATCTCCCTAATAGATTCTTTTTTTTTACCCCACGGTGTATGTGGTAAGCAACCTCAAAACAAATAAGAGATTCTTTGTTGTGGATTTTTTTAAAAGTTTTTCTAAGCATTTGTGGGACTAATCTGTTGCTGACACGTGTATTAGTGGGGATCTGATGGGGTACTCAATCTATGTGCATGTTGCATTTCCTTGGTGATTCAGTTCCTGGTCAATACGGTGTGATATGGTGGGCGGTGGCTCCTAGGGTGTGGTCAGGTGCATGCATGCAGTGTTAGGCGGTTGTCTTTTATTTTTAAGTTTTATTAAAATACATTTAGATGTGTTTTAAGTATTGTACATTTAAGTTCTATGTCATTAATTTTACGTTTTTCTTTTCGCGTTTGCATGGGTTGGCTTATCTCATTTGATTACGTGCGTGCATGCATCTCTGTGGTTAACTAACGAGGCGTTTTGTGAAAAAAATTCTTTTCTTTTTAGTGTTTGCATGTGGATGCGATGACTGATTTGACTACGGGTTAGTTTGGTTCACGTCCTGGAAGTTTGATGCCTGGCCTGGGACCTCCCTGAGAGCTGCCTTGCTACTGTTTGGTTCAGATCCTGGCGAGGAGGGAGCCAGCCTGGCCACAAAACATGACAACGCAATTAGCCTGGTCCCAAAACGAGGCAAGTTGGTTAGCCTCGTCCAGGCAAACAAATTTGGACGCCTGGGCCTGCCTGGAGCAGCAGCCTGGGCTTATTAATCACAGGGCCCAAGGAACGAGGCATTAAAAATGGAATCAAATCGCTGTGTCAGAGAAGAGATTGACTTTTTAGCGCTAGCCAGGCGAGGTCGCGAACCAAACGGAGCTTCGCTCTACTTGCCTGACCAGGCAATTTTTTGCAGTTTCTCAGGCCCGTCCCAGGCATCATTATTTCCAGGCATGGTGTCGAGGACACCAACCAAACTGACCCTACGTCCATGCATGTACCACGGTTGTCGGATGGGGTAGTCGGTTGTAAAAAAAAATCTGTGTTTGGTACAATGACCATGGCTTTTACGAACATTGACACATGATATGGTGTATTACATGTGTTTTGTTTGCCGCTTTATATATAAATCTTTTTTTCTAAGAAAGAAATGCTTGGATTTTTTTTAGGATCGGATAGTTTGTTTACTATGTTGACATGTAGAAGTAATACATTGACGGGTATGTGTTCTCTATTCTACCAGCTGCTATTAATAAACTATTAATACTTGCATTTTCAGAGTATTGATTTTGTTTTTTGCCACGCCTTATAGGTATGTTATTTCAGGTCGAATTTTTGCACGCACTTAGAACTTTTATCATGTTGTTCACAAAAAAATCAGATTTTTTTGATTTTTCTTTTGATTTTACTGTTCACCAAGCTCATTTGAGCTTGGGAGCAGAAGGGCACTTTCACGATAACTTGCAGGTTTACAAAGTTGGTAGATAGGTAGAATGGCAGCAGGGATCCAAGTCATCATAACTTTAGTTCGCAATGACTAGCCCTCCTAATTATGTGGTATGACTGACATTCCTTTTGCTGTGTACAAAGTAGAACAACTAGTTGTATCTGTACCGTGATGTTGTGATGTACTCCCTCCGTCCTAACCTATTTGTCTAGATACGGCTTATCTAGACATGTTTTAGTGTAGATACATCCATATCTAGATAAATCTAAGATAACTAATTTGTGACGGAGGAAGTACAAATTAAAGGAAGCAATGTTTATTTCTTACCATGGAAGTAAGAACCTGTTTTAAGTTGTGTACGATGCATTCCATTTACACCTTGATACCTAACAGAAGAATTTCTTTTGACTAAGTAAAAATATGTTGGTAACCAAGGTGGGCATAGCGATGGGCCCACTCTAAGATGACACACACCAACTGTAGATAGACTTTCTGGGCATTACTATGCCACATGGAGGCAACTCAGGTGAGGCTTTCATGATGAACATTGCTTGTTTAATTTGCCTCTTTCTATTATTATTTTCCTTTCGTTTGATTTTATTGCACGGTAATCTTGCCCTTCTTGCAGGTCTCCTTGCTTTTGTTTCCTTTTTTCTACAAGCAAATTGTTTGCATTTGTTATATATCATAATAGGCCTATCTTAATGTACTGCTCTATGAGAAAAGAAAATGTTGCAGGTTATGTCGGTCATGTATAATCAAAGGAACAAACATAACATTATTATTTGTCTTATACAGTTTCCCATTTTCTTCTTTCTACCACCATCACCTATAACCATGTTGGGGAAACCTAATTACATAAAGCATAGTATATAGAACTAGAGTCCTCCCGCCGAACTATGCATACTAGTTTTGGGATTTCGGCGAAAAAGGAACACGATTCTCAAGAGAAGGAAAACAAAGACATAACAAGGTTGTGTATGGTGCATGTGCTTTGATAGTCCTGCTCGTTTCGCCTTTCCAACGTCACCACACCCTACTAGCCCACCGGAAGCATTTTATTCAGCTCTTTATTAACTCGGAAACACCTTGAATTGCTCACCAGACAACTAACTTCTGAAACTCTATGAAGCGAGGACACACTATGCACCACCAACACATCACCTAAACGGAGGATCTCCACATCCTCCCCTTGAATGAGATCACGATGATGGAAACGTCATCGTGGTACATCCTCCTTTCATAATGGGGTAACTTGAGCAGTTCATCGTAGTCCATATCTGAAAATCAATAGGCATGTGAAGTCAAGAACAATGTCAAAAATAACTATTTTGTGCAGGCATGCTTGTGTCATGCAAAGTATAGAGGTGGTTGCTCACCGGCCTTCCTTGCAGCCCGAAGTAACAATTCAATGACGAGATGCTGAGCAGGATTGCCATCGGGAAACATAGCTGTGAACATCTCTACTAGATTAACCACCTCTTTGTTGGTGAAATACTGATAGAGCCCGTCAGACGATAACACCAGGAACTTGTCATTGGGACCGATACGGGGGTGGCACAGTGATGGGATGCAATTGATGTAGGGGTCCTTCCCGATGTAATCAATCTTGAAGGATGCTAACAACCTATTGTTCCACTTTGGCTGCCAAGTAAAAAATGGGCATCCCTTGAATTATCAGGTGTGCAGATATTGACATTTCAGGGAACTTTAATGAGTCACCATAAATTAACATATGCAAGGAACGTGCAACAAAGTGTATTGCTCAGAATGTCAATGCCATTTCATATTTGCATGATGTGATGCGTGAATTGCTTCACATTCACAACTTTCAGGTTTTTGATCAACATGCATGCTGAAGTATAAAAGAGACAATGTTTGATTGGTGTGTACCTCCTTGAGGTAGCCAGCCCCGAATGCTCTGGTGACGCTGAGTTTCCCCTTCACCTTACCGTAGATGATGGCATTGCGATCATCGAGATGTTCACGCTTGATCCTCTTTATCTCCTGTGTCGCCCATATTCTAGCAAGAACAACTTAATAATGATCATCAAAACACAAATTAATGCATCACATTAAGGAGGGTGTGTATCTCCTCAATGGAGGCACTGTGTTCAGCATTGAACTGCATGAACTGTAGGCCATCCATGTCATGTGAGTGCATGATCTTGGGCTTGGACTGTTGTAGATCATGTGCTGCCGCCTCGCCGTGGATGTTGTTGTTACGATTGGGCTCCCGTTGACTCGCCAGCATGGCGCGGCTGTCCCCAACGTTCATCACATACACGTCATCGCCCTTCATCAGCATCACTAGCACGCATGACCCCATCAGCCCAATCTCCGGGTTTTCATCCGCGCCCTGCTCCGCTGCCTCAAAAAATGCCTCCTCCGTCTCCCTCAGTGCATGTTCTAGCGCCCTGAGGACTTTGTCATGCATTGCCAAGCCACCCTCAGATGTGGCAGAATTGTCCCCCGTGGGATGTTCTGTTTGACCCCTCTTCACTGGCTTATGTTTAAATTCCGGGCTATGATTGTCTCCATCGAAGGAAAAGAGGTGACCGGCAGTGGTTGTCGGCTCTTTGCACTGAATGTTGTCCCAAAGCACACCCTTGAGTGCACGGTGCATGGCGACCTAGAGGTTTGCAAAGAGGTAGTCGGTCGCATCAGGACCGGTGAAGCCGTCGTAAATCCCCACGAACACCCACCCGTGCTCCTCTGAGAGCGCCACCTGGAACCGGTCCTCACCGGCCATGCCTTGAGTCCACTGCACATCATCACTCGATGGTGTGTGGTGATCCCCGTTGCCGATGGAATCCATATTTGACGCCTCAGTAGGACCCTCTGATAGGAGGCTGTTGCATGGCACCCTAAAATCGGGCCTAGAGCCAGTTGTCGCCAAGAATTGGTCGAGAGGTCGCTCATTGCAACGCCGAGAGCGTGTGGCTCCGTGTTCAACCATGAGATGAGAAACGCTGGCCTGGTGACTAACAAAGGAGGATGACGATAAGAAGGACTGGTCTAGCATACCGGACATGAAGGGCCGCCTTGATAGCTGGTTGGAGATAGTGGATGTGGTGTCGGATGAATGGAAGAAGCGGCCAGACATGGACAACATAGTTGGCGTAGCCTGGAGTGGTGCAGCGGCGAAGGAGCACGAACTCTTAACGGTGCACGCAGATGACTGCGGCCCCATCAACTGATTAAGCGGGCAGAACGACGACATTGATGATGATGTCGCTTGGTTGGCGTTGATGGCCACTCCGAACAAAGAGAAGAACGGTGTTTCTGATGACAACACAGTAGCCATTGGGGACTTGTCGGAGGCGATGGCTATTGGCACATATGTGAAGGAGTAGCCATGGATGTCGTTGAGTACTGGGTTCGATGAGATGACCGGCGCATAGGTGTCACCGGAGTTTTTGGTGATGCCATTGCCCATTTTGTTTTCTTTGGTTTGGGATTTGAGGGACCGGCAGAATGGAGGGGATGGATGAGTGAACTTTTGGGAAAGAAAGGGTGGAAGAAGAGTGGTTTGGGATTGACTCTAGTTGGAGTTGCGTGACACATTATAGGGCAAGCCCTCCTTCGAGTGAATATGGTGGATTTCTTGCTTCGATTATCCTATAACTTACTTCATGGTGGTGTTGCTACAATTGCTTCCTAGTTGGGACTTGAGAAACAATGGCACGCTCCTATGGTTGTGCAGAAGTTTGGGATGAATTGAAATGGCCTCACTTCCTGTTTATATAGAACCCGGAGCGCACTGCAGACAATTAAATTGTATATCATCATAGAAGATTTCTAGATTTATTGATAGATAGCGGTTTGATTTCTTGAAGATACGATGACGGATAATGTATTTGTTCCGAGGCATGGACGTTCGGTTTCAACGCCAAGGAACCTGCTAGCGACAAAATTTGACGGGTGACAGATCACAAGTGCTATCTACATCAGGCAATGTGGATAGCGGATGAGTGGTATGTCTGCATTACAGATGTTATTTTGTCGCGTTTGAATATAGTGTGCTATATGAATACATCAAATTTGGTTTAGCCGCTTGTGACCAGGTTCAATGAATGGCATGCACGGCTTACTATGCCGTTTGGAGTAGTAATGTTCTAACTTAGCAGAACCGACCTTTTAGATTCTGAGTATTTGATATTAAATGAGACACGTTACTACGCTAAATTTATTGTAGGGTTCAATCCTCTCGTGCTCCTACACACGAAAAAAATGATGGGTGGAGGGGAGAGGGAAGGCCCCCTGTCTGTAGACACTGAGTTGTCCGCAAAAAAATGGAAAAAGGAACGCCTGTTGCATGTATGGCATAGAGGCCACCCCATGTCTATGAAATGTGGGCCTAAGGACATGCTAGACCATAGAGGCGTGCATTATCACGCCCGTCGGTTTTGAGGATGTCTCGATAAAAGAAGATACACAATATTTAAGAAAAAATATGATTGTAGAAATATTTGATCTACATAAATTGTTCTCGAATAGGTGCTTTGCCAACTGCATTTCAGAGACCTATGATCAATTCGAGGCGGAAAAATACATCAGAATGTACCATTACTTTACATATTTTACAACCGACACGAGTTATGGAATATATTATGGTAAAGCTTACATAAAAGGAAGTAACTGGCACCACAAAATCAGTCATACCTTAATACAATTATTGCACAATGAACATACATTTGTTACACCAGAATAAAGAATGGTATGCTTTACCATGATATGTTTTACTCCATTCACAAAAAGCTACCTAAAAGAGTCCATAGATGAAGTAGTTGAGCATGCCTATAACTACATGCCACTTCATCAAATTACATATTTATTCGATAATAGCAAAAGAAAAATGAGCGACCATAACAATTAAGACGCATGCAAACAACAACATTGATGGAGACATTTGTGTCAGTCTTTTACTGTTCACCACTAAATTGGCACTTAGAGCATCTCTAGTCATACCTCTCAAATCCTCGCCATATGTCCAGGTGGACAGCTCGGTCAAAAAAATTGTCTACAACTGGATCCCCATTCCTAGGTAATTTGTCCGGGTTGTCTAGCACCCTCTAAGCTCATCCCATACATGGGGAAGATTTGGGGCTGCCCGGGCGTGTCTAGACACGTCTGCCACATCATAGCCAACCCACTTTTACCCACTCAGCCACACGTGCATCCACTCATTCATCCTCCCATCTCTCCTCTCTTTCCACCCTCTCTCTTACCATGGCTGACAACGTTGGACAGGGAGGATACACGAGAGGGGTTACATCTGACGGGAGACCTACGAGATGGATAGAGTTGTAGGGGAACGTGGTACACACACAAAAATGCGCACATGCAATCCCATGATCAACATAGAGGTACATGTAGCGATGATCTTACCAACACTCAATGTAGCGGAAGAGGAAGAAGATGTCAGTGAAGCTTGTCGATTCCCATAGCTCTCAGCCGCAGGGGTTTTCACCGGAGCGATCCGCCGGAACTAGTCTAGAAGTAGAGGATATCTCTGAGGTATCCACGCGCATCGATCTGGAAGCACAGCAACACTGTGGAACCAATATGAAAAATGCGGGTAGAAACTAGAAAAAGAATAGCCTAGCAGCGTACCTTATGGGAGAGAGAGGGCAGTAACATGCAGGGGAGGGGGTAGGCAAAAGGCATGGGGTTCCCTCTTGTGGTACCACCTCGGCACATATACATAGGTGGAGGGGGAGGTCTCGGTCAACTTGGAGGAGGAGCCCTCCCAGGACTCCCCTCTCAGTTGCTCCTCCCCCACCCCAAGCAAAACGGGGAAGGGTCAACTTGGGCCCCATGGGTCGTGTTCCTCCCCAAGGAAGAGGAGGTGGAGTGGGGATGATGGACCATTGGGAATTTGGGATACTTCCAGAATGTTCCGGAAGTTTGCATACCCATGAGGAATCTTTAGTCACGTTCTAGAACATCGCAGGACCTTTCGGGACACTACCAATATAACTGAGACGCTCCTAGGACCTCCAAGAATACTTCCGAGATCATCTAAAACACTTTAGAGCCCTTCTCACTCATCCTCTGTTAAGTCATAATACTCCTACATGTTACTATTTGTTAAGCATGTGACCCTATAGGTTTGACAATTGGTGGACTTATCTAGAACACCTTTTAGATAATAATTATAGTGAGATCTGGACACCCATAATAATTCCCACGCATCATCAAAGCAAAAAATACACTTTGCCCTGCGATACTTTACAAAACTCGACGCGAAACTTGTATGATATCCCCATGATCAACACCTTAATCACTATACCTAGTTACACTACTAGGAAATAACTTATAGGTAGAACATTACTACCCATTTTTGATAAATATGGTATTAAATTTCTAGAGATATTGGTTCAATTCATGGCTATCAAATTATAATCATTTCCCTTTCAGAATGATGTAATCCGGAAATAAAACTAGAATGATGTAGATCATAAATAAATGTACCGCATTTAGCTTTAATCATTAGAAAATTGTCGATGTGTATTTCCTTTCATCTGAGTTACACGACACATGGTGACAATACATATGTCCTTTCCAGTTTTCTTTTATGAATTACTTCTCTTTATGTGAATACGACCTTATCCACATATTTACGTTATTTAAATTCAAAATTCACGACATACAAAAGACACCATTTATAAACATCATGTATCGACAGGGTGCGGCATGCCGCCGCGCGGGTATGGCTAGTTATCCTCTAGGGAGTATTTAACCAAAACCTACCACTTTACATGTATCACTCTAAAAAAACTACCACCTTTAACTTTGTGTCTAAAACCTATCACTTATGTTTTACTCCCTCCGTCCTAAAATAAGTGACTAAAAAATGACTCAACTTTGTACTAAAGTTAGTACAAACTTGAGTCATTTTTGAGTCACTTAATTTGGGACGGAGGGAGTATTTGATAAAAGCGGTAGTTTTGGAGTACCCTAGCCACAAATGTGATGGTCTTGAGCAATTTTCTCTCCAAAGGCATATATTGCAGAATTCCCGTGTTTGAAAATCATGTAGGATTCCATGGTACGTGACATATAATCCTGCATTTTTTCTACCTACATTTCAAATGCATGCAATTCAAAGCGGCATTATAAAATCAAAAGAATACAGTTGGAATAGTGGAGTCCATGTGTCTTATACACGCAAATGCATTTGCAGGCCAACATCATAATTAGGATTTGCTAGCTTGGTCCATTAACAACAGCCCCATGAAGACATGAGAGACCCCTACCATGCAATGTGCATTAGTACACTATAAGTATATTTTAAATCCCATTGCGTTCAGTTGTGATGTATAAACTATTATGCTAACTTTTTTGTTTTCTAGTGTTGCATAAATTTCTCACATATTTTAGTAAGAAATGAATTTCTATTTTTCCTTTTCGACAAGGAGATTGAACCCCCATGGCCTCTGCATTGAATGATGCACACAACCATATTATTACATTATTCAACAGTGCCTTACAAGATAAAACATTGATACTTCCGAATCCACCTTCTATGTGACAAAAAGTCACGTCACCTACAAATTTGATGATAATGATGGTCATGATCAAGGCCGCTTGCCCTGACCTCACCCCTACACATATCACCTAAAACCGAGGCACTGGTCCAGCAAACCCTTAACGCGCACCACATGCGGACGCTCTAGAAGCCACCGCCGCCGTATTTTGCGGACCCATCTTCGGTGCAGGGGTCAATGAAATGATCTTGTCAGGCCTGTCATCGACGCCACTATGACTCTAGACAATGCCACCACCCTGCGCTCGTCCAGCATCAACAGTCCGTTGTTGAGACCCGGCTACACCACACCACTAAGACGTCTTCGACTCGGAAGACTACACCGCTTCACCTTAGGACCCCTCCGGCCAGCACATGCTCCAAAAAAACGATGTCCCTAGTAAGGAAAAGCAGCGTCGTGCGCTGTCATCGTCCGATTAGGGAGGCGGAGCTCTAGGGTCTCCCCCAGAGCAGCGTGGGAGAGAAGATGGCAGCTGCATCAACGATGCCTCCAACAAGCAAACGACGTAAATACACTATCATCATCCGCCATGACCGAAGTCGGCGCGGTTTTCACCAACAGTCGCACCTCCCCGGATCCATAGCTTGCTTCCGACCCGAAAACCCAAGAGGGTTGCAAATGTCCCGCATCAAGTGCCGTCGATGCCGGAGAAAGCTCCGGCCACCACACGCCTCCAACGAGGAACCCGTGTACAAGATCCCTTGATCTGCTGCCCTCAGGCACTGTCACATGAAGCCACCTCCTGGCGCATTGTCCCTGACAGAGGGGACGTCGCCACCTTCATGTCTAGAGCCGCCGCTCTGTGTCCCTTGCGCCATAGATCCGCCGAGTCCGCCGTCGCCTCCCCATGTTGTCATCGGAGCGCCGCCACACCACTTGGAGGAGCAACCGCTGTAAGAAGATCTCATGCCGCCGTGCACTGCCCCTCTAGGTAGCATCCGCTGTAGGAAGATCTCACGCCGCCGTCCAAGAAATAAGTTTATTATTCCATACATTATTTAAAATACAAATATCCAATTACACGCTGGGTATTTCTATGAACACATATGCACTCTATGTTGGAGTGGAGTTGTGAAATTATTTCCATAACTATGCAATTTAAACCACACATTACATATGAAGTCTTCGGATAATTCTCATCAACTACTCTGCTTGTACGCATCGTCAACAACATAAATATACTCTTCCTAATAAAAGAAAACATAAATACACTTTTTACTTGTGATCGGTCGTGTTCAGTCCGATGTTGTCGGCGTAGGTGTTTACCTTTCATGTGGTACCACTTTTGGATCACTTGGATTTGGATTTGGGTCTATCGAGCTTCAGGTCGTGTCTGGTTACTTGGTGTTGCGTGGGTCGTGCCATCTTGGACGATGTGAAGATCGTTACGTTGTTCAAGTCACATCTTCGTTGTCGACCTGAATGGTTGGTCATGCCATCTTCGGTGTTGTACTCTCTTTCCTTTGAACGAGTTACATGCGGCTCTCAAGCCTCACGAACGACAGACACATAAAACGTTGTTTTGTTGCAATGTTGATGTTGCTATTGCATAAAACATTGTTTCTGATTTCTTGATAACGATGATGATGACACACTTTGCGGTTTGAGTAGATCCTCAGCACATGGATTGCCGTGTGGGTGGGGTGGATCATGCGATCAACTGCCTTCTCCATCTAATCTTTCTCTTCTCGCACGCGACAAAAGTTTAACCCGAGTTTTTTTCCCCGCATCGGAGCCAAAGCAGAGTATGATCCGCTAGAGTCTAGCCTAGAGCAGCACCTGTTAACACACTGGTCGTCCACCCCACCTCCTCCTCCTCCCGCGATCCGTTAGCCGCAGCAGATTAGAGTCTAGAG
>CBMN010038153.1:0-13113 GCA_000582825.1 Hordeum pubiflorum
GCCACTGGGAGCTCTGGGTCGCCAAGCTACGCCCGATCCACGAGCGCCTCTGGCGGGAACTTGGGATCTTCGACGCCGTCCTCGCCTCCGCCTACAGGATCAAGAGGGACGCCTCCGCCGTGCTCCACCTCGCCTCCTTCTGGTCCCCCTCTACCAGCACCTTCGCCTTCCCCTGGGGCGAGGCCACCATCACGCTCGAGGACGTCGCCGTGCTCGGGGGCTTCCCCGCCGACGGCTCCCCCGTGCCCGCGCCGCTGCCGCCCCAGTGGCGCCCGGACGAGGCGGCGCTCAACGGGGTGCGCCTCGACTTCAACCGGAGCGCCTGCAAGAAGGCGCACCACGCCGCCTGGATGAAGCACTTCCTCACGGACACGGACATGGACGCCGTCATCGAGCACGCCGCCTTCCTCGCGCTCTGGCTCACGCGCTTCGTGCTCCCGGGACACCCGGAGTCCACCATGCGTCAGTCCCTCTTCCCGCTTGCTGTCCGCATGGCGCGCGGTGACCGCGTCGCCCTTGGGCCAGCCGTGCTCGCCTCCCTGTACCGGGACCTGCGTGAGATGAAGACTTACTTGGTGGCTGCCGGCGCAACAGGCGGCAATGCGGAGTTGCTGTCTCCCTTGTCAGTTCATGCGCCACTCTACATCCTTCAGTTATGGATGTGGGAGCGTTTCCCTATACTCTGGGATGGAAAGCCCAACCTCATCAAGGATGGCGAGCCAAGGGCAGCTAACTGGCATGATGTGAGCAAGAAGATGAATCCAATGATGATCCGCGAGGTCCTCAATTCGGGGAAGAACTTTTTATGGCGGCCCTATACCAGCTCCGAGCAAGCATGTAAGGATCATAGCGGGTGGGTTCGTGGCAGTCATATAAATGGGGATGAGGAACTGATTTCACTCGCGCATTGCCTGCATGCTTGTGAGCTAGTGGGGATGGATTGCATTGAGCAGTACCTCCCACACCGTGTTGCAATGCAGTTTGGACTGGACCAAGATGTGCCTGGGGATGTTCGCCGAGCAAATGAGGATTGGGGGGTTGCATGGGAGACCTACGATTTGGAGGGGAAGAACGTAGCTATCTTTACCCCTTGCTCTGAACCAGGAGCCACGGCTCGGTATGCAGAGTGGTGGAGGCAGCCATTGCCACCTGACCTTGATGTTGGGGCAGGAAGCGTTTCTGTGGAAGGGAAGCTTTCCAAGCGTAAGGTGAAGAAGACACGGGCAGCCATGGAAGCCGAGGCAGAGAGGGAGCGGAAAATGAAGAAGGCTCGAACCTCCCCTAATAATAATAATGATAAAAAGCGAAAACTTGAGGAGTTGTATGATGCGAAGCTGTCGGATTGGCTTGCAGCCGGAAGGAACGGGAGCAGTGGAACTAGTGGTGGCAGCTGCAAAAGGGGATCCTCGCCAAAATCTGATGCTGGATCAGACAAGTCCCTGTCAGCCAGTGCTGGAACTAGAGATGATATTGTACTTCTTGTGCCAAGGAAGCAGGTGCCAACTCCTACTGTAAATCTGAGGAAGGATAGGGATATGAATCTGGGTAGGGCAGATGATGGGAACTTCATGGCTAAATTTCTGGTTGGGACAAAGTACAAAGGTGTGTATTTGAAGGGCTCTATGGCAGGTGATGTAGATCATTTGGTGAATGAGCCATATTTTGACGAGACAATGGTGTCAACTGAAATCTCTACATTCAATGAAGATGCCAAGGATGAATGGAGTGACCAGATTTTGAAAAATACCAGTGAGCTGGTCAGAGGGGAACCTCCTGCTGTCCCTAATATGCTTGAGGAGGTTAAACCTTCAGTATCTATGGAGAGAGAAGAATACAGTGATCTCTTGACTGATGTTGATTTCAGTGAGGATGTCATAGAGGAAGCTATCACAGTTGATGAGCCCACAAATTTCTCCAGTGCACCTGAAGGAGGCGATGCTGTGATGATGGAGGAAAAATTAGTCAATCTTCTTGAAGACAAGCGTCTTGATGCTACAAGTAGACCAGAAGAAGGCATCATTGTTACTCAGGAGTTGGAGAAGAAAGCCAAACTTGCAGTTGACGAGTCTCGTGGTATGTCAAATAGACCTGAAGAAGTTGTTGCTCTTGTCACGAAAGACATAGAAGAAAAGGGTAATGTAGCGGTAGCTATTGAAGGTACCGTAGTTTCAGAAGGAGCTGGAAGGGTTGGGGAGGGAACAAGTCATTCTATTGGAGTCTTGTCAGGGAGCAAACAAGGAGCCTATGCAGGTGTTACGAACAATCCTCAGGAGACAGTGGCTTTGCCTGAGGAAATACTTCCAGTTCAGCAGGCTAATGATGTTGGTGAATGTGTTGGAACGTCATGCATAATGGAGGATACTTGTGCTGCTGCTGGAGTGGCAACAAATGATGAAGAAACCGCTTTAGATTTTGTCACGGATGAGGAGCAGGAGATTTCTTGTAAAGAAGAGATTGGAGGAGAAAGCAATCAGATGGCTATGAAAGATAGCGAGCAGAAGCCTCAGGAAGCTCCTCCAGTTGACATTGTAGAATGTGGAGAAGACATTACTCTTATGGAAAAAGACAATGAGGGTGAGCACGAAAATGTTCCTCAAACAGTGGAGGCAGTGGTCACTGGCATTAATATGTCTGCAGTTCTTTTGGGTGTTCCGGAAGAAGGGAGTGCAGACGTGGATAAAGCTCTGAATCTAACACAGAAAGACGCTGAAGACGTGCACAAGAAAGTTGCAGAAGTAGAAGATGCAGAACAGGTACAAATTAATACTATGGCAAATGGAGGGGCAAATGAGGGGCACAACGAAGTTGCTAAAGTAGAGGATGTAGACATTGCAGAGGCAGAGATGCGTGCACAGTTTGATACTGAGAAACCTGAGGAAGCTACAGAAGCAGGGCATTCAGATATGAATGACGGTAAGAGATCAACAGGGAGAGATACTATTGAGGAGCCTGGAGATGTTCTTGAAGGTGCGCATGCAGAAGCGGAAAAGGCTAAGGAGCTCATAGAGAACAACGATGATGATAAGCTAGCAGAGTTTCCTGGTATAACACATGCAGAAATGAAAGAGGTAAAGAATTTGATGAAGGAAGATGCAGATGAGAAGTTCGAGGAAGTTTTTGATATACAAAGTACAAAAATGAAAGGAACTCATAAGCCAATAGAGGAAGATACTGATGGTAAGCTTCAGGAAGTTTTTGACGTAGAGCATGCAGAAACCAAACATACAAAGGTTTTGGTTAAGGGAGTTGCAGACAAGAAGTTTGAAGAAAATTCTGAATTGAGAAGTATAGCGATTGATGGCACTCATGGGCCAATGGAGGAAAGTACTGATGGTAAAGTCAAGGCAGTACCCGAAGTGAATGCAGAAGTAGAACAAGCCAATGGGACTGTGAGGGGCAATGATAGGCCCGACAGCATCCTGCAAATAGACCTTCCAGCAAGGGACGAAGCCAGGTGCTTGGCCAAGAAAGATATTGAAGAAGATAATGCGGAAGTTCCACAAGGAAAGCGAGGGAACATAAACAATGAGGCACCAATTGAGAAAGATGCAAATCAGGCCAAGAAAGATATTGAAGAAGATAATGTGGAAGTTCCACAAGGAAAGCACGCGGACATAAACGATGAGGCACCAATTGAGAAAGATGCAAAGCAAAAGCCCAATGCAGGTGGCAAGGATTTACCAGAGAAACAAGTTGATGGGTCCAAAGAGGTTTACCAAGTGAAACGAGAAGAAGGGGAGGAACGCAAGGTGTTAAGGGCAAAAGATACCGAGGAGAATACTAAGGATGCTCTTGTGGTTAAACAGGCAGAAGAACGACAAGGGGAAGCACTTACAGCAGAATATATGTACAACTACATTGAAGAAATTACTCTAGTGGAGCAGGTGGATGGACAAAACAAAACACTCACAAGCATAGGTGTTGAGGAATATCCCAAAGATATCACTCAAGAACAGGAAAAAGAATTTGACAACGATACAGTGGAATCTTTAAAGAATTCAATTAATAGTTTGTTATGTAGCCCAGCCATCATACAGTCAAAAGAAGGGCAGAAGGAAGTTCCTGTTGAAGGCATGACGGAGAAGCACTGCCTTCAGGATGTTGGGTTGATAAGTGAGAGGGAATCATTTCCTGATGGAGCTGCTGCGGAGATTCAAGGAGTAGATGACCACAAAACTTTGGACATGCATGAGGTGAGTATGCTTGTAAATCTTTTACGGTATTAACTGGTAGGGTAGTTAATATGATTGTTCACTTTTGCAGGAAGTGTCTATTAAACAGATACATGAGTGTGGAATAATATTCATAAATAAGGAGACACAAATATTGGAAGACAGACATATGGTAGGAGATGGATCTAATGATTTGGTTCTTATGGAGGTTGATGAAACTTGGTCTACAGTCGAAATTCAGAACCAGGAGGCTTTGGACTTGGACAAGGTGAGTGCACTTGCAGAATCTCCATCTGAAATATCTTTTCTGAGTCCTGATAGTTGATCTTTTGTAGCAACAAACAACGGAGGAAATACAAGATTTAGGACCTACAATCGAGAACAAGAAAATGGCAGTGTTAGGAGATGTCATTACGCTTGGGTGCTGTGAGTTTCAAGCTGATTCACCTGAGACCAAAATTAATGAGGTCCTGTCTACCAAAGGAATACAGAATCAGGAGCATTTGGACATTAAGGAAGTGAGTCTACTGACAATATAATTTTTTCTTTGATTGGTAGAATCTGATCATACTCTTTTACAGGAACAAGTATCGGAAAAAGAATTGGGGTGTATAATCACAGAAGGAAATGCAAGACCCTTGGTAGTGGTCGATACACTTGGTGGTGGTGGAGCAGATACCACTGTGTCTATCGTGGATGTTAACAAGGCTAATTGTGTTGAAGGAATACAAAATATGGAAGCGTGCGGCAGTGAGGAGGCAAGTACAACTTTAGAATAGCCATCTGAGTTAACTATGATTCGATCTGACAAGGCTGTTTTACAGTTGCAGGCAAGGCAGGACAAACAGTACAATGGTGTTGGAGATGGGAGGATCTTGGAAGACATGAGCGCCAATGATAGTGGTGACGTGGGAACACGGAACCAGTGGGATTTATGCATGGAGAAAGTAATGGAGCTTTGATCCCTTACCCTACCCCTTGTGTGTGGGTCTCTCTATATACATATACTAGTAGAATCTGATGGATATTGTCCACAGGAACCGGCGGTGCTGGAGAAGCAGGACGAGGGAACAACAGATGAGAACACAGGGAGAATGTTGATTGACACAGATGTACCTGAATGTGGTGAAGCGAAACCTGACGGGACCATGAAAATGAATAATGATGTTCTTTGTACACAAGCTGTTAATATGGCCAAGGATAAAATTTCTTCGAAAAACCAGCAGAAATTTGTGCCATTGGGAGACCACAATAAATCAGATCCACAGGAACCGGCGGTGCTGGAGAAGCAGGACGAGAGAACAACAGATGAGAACACAGGGAGAATGTTGGTTAACACAGATGCACCTGAATGTGGTGAAGCGAGACCTGAGGGGACCATGAAAATGAATCATGATGCTCTTTGTACACAAGCTGTTAATATGGCAGAGGATAAAGTTTCTTCCCAAAACCAGCAGAAATGTGTGCCATTGGGAGACCACGATAAATCAGATGTTGAAGGCTCTGTATGGAATCAAACTGCAAGAAAAGAGTCCAAAGGGGCTCTTCAATCAGAGTTTGAACATGAGATAGAAGTGAAACAAGAAATTTTATTAGAGAATAAAACAGAGTTGTCCATTGGTAGAGAGAATGATGAAGCATCTGAACAAGAGCAGATCTACACAGAGAGTGCTTCAATGGCTCCTTCAGGTATGGATCACCGGGGTGAGAATAATAACAGATGGGCTGAAGAATCGACAAGAAACTATGGGAAGCATGTTTCTGATCCAGTAAACACAGGTTGCCAGACCGGTAAATTTGGCCGACCAAGTATTGAAGAGGTCAGGAGAATACATAGTGGCAGTATATCTGTCTATCTGAAAGACATCAAAGTATGTCAGGAAAGAATTCGTTCTGATCCATCAAAGAGTACACATATAAACAATGCTGGGTATTATTCTCGACATGGAGCTCTGGAACCAGTTTCAGTCAGCAAGGATATCAAAGTTCCATTGCATGATACTGGGAGGGTTTGTGGAAGAGATCGTGCACTGGAGTTGGTGACAGGTCCACCAGAAGAGACGCCTCGATGGAGACAAGAGCAATATGCACTTAATATTTTAGAAGATGTGCAAAATGCTCGTATTGCTGAGAAAACTAGGATGGAGATGGAGATCAGAATACTGAAGGCACAGATTGCTAGCATGCAGAGACAAGTGATGAACATGGATCATGTTGGTGAGGTTATTTCCAGATCAAAAAGGCATTGACCTTTAATTAGCTCCATGCTAAATGATAGGTTTGCATCGAATTTCATGTAGAACTGTACTTCCTTTGTGAGATCAAACACCAATGCATGCTAGTTTGTTTCGTTTGTGTTGACTCTCATGAAGGTCGGTACGCACGTTTTCTCTTCGGTGAAGTTTATTTAAATTCTTTGCTTTCCTGAATGAAGGTGAGAGTTGCAATCTAAATAAAATAAGCCTCCAGAATGCGTAGTGAGTGAATTTTAACCTGCTGCCTAAATTGATCCAGTTGAGATGACGAATTGGCTGGTAGTTTTTGGTGGAAAGTTAGTTTCTCATAAATTCTGGGTGTGTAATCATGTATTACGTATAAGTAACTTCTAGCTCTGTTATAGCTTGCAACTATGAAAACAATGGCAAATACTCATCATCAAGCATTCTTTCAGCTGTTACTTTAAGCAGATCTCATACTTTCCATGAAACAGTAAAAATATTACAACCTTGCATTTAAATACGGCAACAGTCAGCCAGTTTTATTTATAGGGTCTTAAAAAAGGAAGGTAAAAAAAAAGCTCGTCAACCACTTGTATCCATAGAGATACAGAGTTCATTGCTCAGAAATACACTATAGGTAGCAGTTAACCTGCAGGAACTGAACTAGACAAGAACAGGAGCCGGAGGAGGAGCAGCAACCGTCCGGGCTGCCACGGATGATGCCGCTGGCTTCCCCCGGCCCATTGTGAACCCACGTGTCCCGTCGGGCATCCTCGGGCCCTGGGGAGGCTGCCTGGGGCTGAATGGGCACTTCTGAGAAACCTGCCTGGGGCTCAATGGGCATTTCTGGGACGCCTGGCGAGGGCTCGATGGGTCAAAGTGGCCGACTGCGCCTGCGGGAGCAGACTGCGGGCTGTGGGGTGCCACGACATGGAGCTTCCCTCGCCCTCTTGCCCACCCTTTCTTGGCCCCACTCTGGTGATCCTCTGGCTGTGAAATTGGCAGTTTGCATGAGACAAGAAACCTTGAACAACTGCCTGTCCAACTGAATGGAAATCGGCACTGGAACTGTAGCCAGTGATGTGCTTACATGAGCTTCAGGTGAATGGATAGCTTCTGAAGTTGGGGAGTCGGATGGCACCTGTGAGTGTGGCGATTCGTCATCGGAACCAGCATAGTGGTCAAAATCAGGCCGCTTGAGCCTCATTACTGACTTGGGCTGTGACAAAATCATGGAGTTGCAGTAAAACAGATATGAGTAGCTGATGCTGCATTGTCTGCAGATCAATACTGATTTGTAAGAAGAGGGTTCTTACAGAGCGCCTGAGTACTGTGCGCACACGGAGGCCTTTCCTCCAGTTCCGCTCATCGTTTAGCTTCTCTACCTGTCAGGAATTATTTTGAAGGCGCACCCATCAGTCTAACTACATGAAGAGCCAATGACCTGAAAAAATGACCAGTACTGTGGTGGTAAATACTCACTGCTTTCTCAGCTTGCTGTGAGGTCTCATATTCGACTAGAGCATGCATCTTCCACAACAGCACAAGGTAAAATAGTTACAACATAATTTTGCTGGAAAAAAATGTTTACTGCTCTGACCCTGATCTAGGCAAACATCGAACTTGTCAATTTTCACAATGAGCTTTAGATGGTATGATTATGACACGTATAGGCCCTCTGGTGGTGCTGCAGTAAGAGTTGAGTTTCAAGAGGTGAAATAAATACCTTGTTGCTCACTAGTGTGTCTGACTTGGAAGCCCTGGCTGAGCTAGGCTCTTGGGGGTGGCATATCTTGATGTTCTTCACACTGGTTGGCATGCCAGGTTACATCGTTAATGGACTATTCATGTATCATCAGTTCCTACATATGTTTATTCGTTTGTAAACTGTGGGGAATTAATTGCCTTATCTGACCTTCCAACAACACTGAAGACCTTCTCGAGGCTGTTTCTCGATGAGTCCTCTGGCAAATTCTCCGCTATGATCATCCGAGACTGCGCAGGCAAAAGAAGGCGGTTCAGTTGTTGGTTGGGTGGGCAGACTAGAGATGAGATGGGAGTCTTAAGTCAGTGACCTGAAGTTCTTCCTTGTGCTTCTCGGTGAAGGTCTGCCTGCGCCGAACTTTCTTCCCATCATCGCTGACAATCTGCAGCCAAAATTTCATCATCCTGTGACAAGGATGCTTCATCTGCTAGCTGCAACAAACAATGGCTATAGGTTGCAAGGAGCAGCTTAGTTACAAGCTTTGTGGAGGTGCGGAGAGCCTTGACCAGCATCTGGTTGGTTGCTCCCAGAGACTTGATCTTCTTCCATGATGAAATGACTGATAAGGGAACTGTATGTATATAAAAGAAATAACATGTCTAGCTTAGCCTGAATGTCATACGGAGTAGTACTCTTTCGCTGCGCTGCAGAAGAATGAAATACTACCATCTCTTGTGAGTTGTGAATGAATATTGTTTTTGCTTACCGTAACCTTCCGAGTCTTTGTTCATGATCTTGAGCAAGAACTCGTTGGCGACCAGGTTAATGTCGCTGAACTGGTACTCGACCTGCTTGACGATCTTCTGCGCGACGTCGGCGGAGTCGCCGCCGGTGCCCTTGGCCTGGGCGCTGTTGCTGGCGGCGGCGGCGGCGGCGAACTTGGCGTGCGCGAAGTCGGGCATGAAGAAGACGGGCTCGTGGTCGTGGAGGAAGCTCCAGTCGGGCGCCGGCTGCATCTGCAGGAAGGGCGAGTAGTAGCCGCCCGCGGGGGCGGACATGGGCGTGGCGGTGGGCGACATGGGCACGAACTCCGGCGCGTGCACGTTGAACTTGAAGGAGGCCGGCGCCGACATGGGCGTGGGCGGCGCCGCGGTGGCGCTGGCGCCGGCGTCGGGGTCAGGGCTGCTCTCCTGCGCGGCGGCCATGGCTGGTGGTGGTGACCCAGGAATGACGGATGGATCGTGGCCGGCGCGGCGAGCCTATATAAAGGCAGGTGGGGGGAAGGAGGAATGGTTGGTCTGTGCGTTTCATGGCCGCTTCTCCCGCGCACGCATGCACTGCACGCCCGCATGTCTCGTCTCCTCCCGCCTTTGACCCTTGACCCCAATGAGGGACTCCGCTTACATCTAGGGCCCCTAAATCTCCCTGCTAATTTCGACCTGCGCCTCCACTAATCTGCCACCTCAATCGCCACTATAGCCCCTTCTCTAGCATCACCAAACAAGCATTACTGCAGTGAATCTGCAACGTTGCACCAGCACATCAAAAAAGTTTTTTACACATGGCAAATCTAACGCTTTTGATGGAGGCATGGCAAATCTAGTCATGCCAAGAATTTGCCGTGCTCCCAACAACATAATTTACCATAAAAAACGTCAGATTTGCATGGTTAAAAATCTGACATCAGATTTGTATGGAAATCCAAAAAAAAAAAAGAGGAAAAAATAACAGAACATTACACATTGCACTAGAACGGAACTTGTTCATATCAGCAGGTGCTAACTGTATTTCCCATCACGCAGAAACAACGGCGTCTTCTTGTCCGTGAGCTAGACATTTTAGAGAGCTAACAGAAGACAATTTGCAAGGAAGAAATAATGGCAACATGCAGGGATTTCATGTCCTGGAGACTCTAGCAGGGCTCAAGTGTAAGATTTAACTGGAGAACAAAACATATCCTCAAGCCATGATCTTGGCCGACCTCGTGTAAAGGCTCTCGACAACCTTCCCTACATTCGAAATTGTTTCCAGCGTAGCAGGGAAGATCGCCTCCGTCTTGGCGTCTTCAAAGATGATGAGGCAGCCTGCGCCCTGATCCAGAGTCCCTGCGAATTTCTTGTCCAGGATCATCTGTGACAGCTTCTTCTCAACATGCTCGATTGGCAGCTCGATCATCTCTGCTACGTGTGCGATCTCCACCCTTGAGTAGGCTTCAATCAGCCTGCACAGGTTCTGCTCCAGGAGGGTATCATAAAGAGACGAGAGGTGCCTGTGGACAATAGGATCCTCCTCCAGCTGGGCCTGGTAGTCACCAAGAGCGGTTTCAAAGTACTTCAGAGATCGTTTCGAGTAGGCATCAGCCACAGCTTTCATAGCATCGACATCAGGGCCAACATACTTCAGGCCTGCCTTAGACGAGATTACTCCTGCAACATCATCAGCTTGGTTAACCATTATCTTGCACAGAAGCATGTACTTCAGGCAGAAGATGGCCTTGGGGTCCTCCAGTGCATTAAATCCTTCAAATGCTTCAAAGAAGTAACTGTAGGCCGTCTTGAAATCCTTCTCTTCGGCATGAAGGATTCCACTCTGCAGATCAATAGTGCCCTGCTGCGCTGGTGGAACATAAATGGCATTCGCTGCAGTTCTTGCGGCAGTCAGAGAAGCCTTGGCCTTTGGCAGGTTCCTTAGAGAGAAATGGAGTTTGCTCTCCAGAAGGTCAATGTCAACAAGAAGCAATTTGTCATCCAACCTCCTCACTTCCTTGATTAGACCAGAAAGAAGGGTAAGAGCTTCAGTGTACTCCTGACTTTCCAAAAGAAGGGCAGCTAGTCTTGCTTCCACACGCTGCCTGAGGAAGGTACGCTTCTCTGTACGTGTCCATTCCACCATCTCCTTGCAGAGTGAGATCTGAAGATCAGAAGTTCCAGGTATCTTGGAAACAGCATCAATGATGCCACGCACAATCTTTGCGGTCTTTGCCTTGGGAATCAGTGCGAAAAATGGCCTGAGCTGGGTCAACAGATTCCTAAGCTCCTCAGCTCTGTTCTCTATGGTGAGATAGTTTGTCAGATTTGTAATTGCAACTTCTTTTGTTCTCACTGCATCTGAAGAAGAAGACGGGTCTTCAAGCACACGGTAGAGGATTAAAATGGACTCTGAAGCATCCTTAGCTTCCTGAGCCATTGCAATTGACTCAGTGGTAGCAGGAAGATACGATGATTGCATCGCAGACATGATCAGTACACCCTGTCACAACAGGATAAATCAGGTCGACCAAGAAGGTGATGTAAACAATAACCAATAGAGTAAACCACACACATAATACTCAAGCATCTGGAGGGAATAAATATGAAGAGAAGCTCAGCCAGCATAAACCAAATAAACAGCTTTAATGGCTCAATTAGTACATAACTAGTTGCAGCACCTTGTCATTTACTAACTAGTTGCAGCACCTTGTCATTTACTGAGGCCCAAAGTCAAGAATGAAAAACATATATGCTTATACATAACCTAAGATCAGACACTAAATTCACCTTCTTTGGCAACCAATAAAACATCTAGTTAACATACCAAACATTATACTGAATCATCTGGAGAGGAACATATTAAGAGAAGCTCAGCCAGTACAATGGCTCAATAAACTAGTTTCAAGGCAGTTATTCAACTAGGCCCAACATCAGGGCACGAGAAGCAGATATGCTCGTACCGATCCTAATATCAGCCACAAAAATGCAACCAACAGAACAGTTTAAGAGTTGGAACAGCTACATCACATTGCAGACTCGATTATTAGAACATATGTGCACCAGACACCATGGTCACGGGCATGGCCTAAACCTTACCACCGTCACGGCTGACATGCATACTGATTAGACTTGTGAGATGCATACAATAAGTAAAGGAAAGAAAATTGGGCGAAATCGCCATACCCCAAGCCTTCAGCCTATATCTCAGCAGCTAGTATGTAGCACCAGACAAGGGCAAAATCTTAGATTACAACAGGTGAGAAAAAGATGTGGCTAATGGGGTTGAACAAATCTTGATTAAATTGGCGATTCCCCTTTTCTCAATTTGGTGAGGTTCCACGGGTATTTTGCGAATAGAGTTGGCTCATCAGCTAACGAACAAATCCATATGAAGATGCAAAAACCTAAAACTGAGAATCCGCCTTTAAGAATCGCTCCCTTTGAGCCCTCAGAGCCAGATCTCGTCCTCAAACCAAATCAAGCAGTGCGAGCTAACAGAAGCGCCGGACCACGACTGAAATCGAAGTAACTGGATCCTACTGACATTAAAAAATAAAGACACGAACTCGCCATGGCGGGACTACCCAATCCGCAGTAAGACTCAACCCTAACTGGCATGGCGGGATCTAGGAGATGGGGCGAGGAAGGAGAGAGAAGAAGGGGCGGGGAGGGGTTGAAGTACCGGGCGAGCGATAGCGGATTTCCTGCAGAGATGGCACGGTGCGGAGGAAGCAGCCTCTCAATGGCGGCCGGCAAGGAATTGGACTTGCAGACGAAGCTGGTCTGTTTTTTCTTTTCTTCTTGAGGTTGCTAATCTGGCGTCGAGGTAGGGGGAGTGTTGCTACGTCTCTCTGCCAAACGGGTCCCGGTTGCCAGACTCTCAAATTTCTCCTTTTCACAAGGGAAAACTCTTAAAAACAACAAGATGGTATTTTCTCTCGTCAAGCCCTCTTCACTGCACGCCACGTGCCCTTCGGGGTCCCGTCCGCCGCTCTCCTCTCTCTTTCGTGTTCTTGAGTTACGCGCGAGCAGAGAGAGATCCCCATGACGAGCACCATCACCACCGCCGTCTTCTGCAACTAGAACCCAACACCCCCTCCCCTCGCAGCCTGGCCTTCCTCTTCTTCCTCGAAATATGGTGGCCTTAATGGCTTTTTGGGGAACATTGTGCCTCCACACCGCTCCAACGGAGACATACTTCCCCTCAAAGGGAAGGAACTTCGATAACACATCATCGTCTCCACCGGCTCCACTTGTGGTTATTTCTT